>JAXGGA010001976.1:0-134573 GCA_038373865.1 Uloborus plumipes
CGAAAAATTTTGCTGATGATTCGGCAAAGTTGGAAACAATACTGCAACATTGAAATTTTCTATTTATTTATTTTTTACATGTTATGATTATTTTTTTATATTATATGATACCTGCATATGTGTAAAACGACGTACAAAATAAAGCGGCCAGGGGTCTCTTCTAGTTTTACAGAAAAAAAAATGTAGCAGATTTTAATACGTTCTCCCGTAGTAAAATGTGTCCAGTATGTAGGTCAGATCTGCTAAAACTTAAAATATATGATAATAATTTATGTATGTGTGTATAGTAATTTTTGAGTGTATAGTAATAGTGAAAAAGAATCACAGCACTTAATTGTGTCTGAATTTTTAGAACTTTTAGCTTCTTATTGCAATTATATCAAAAAACGATAAATCGTTACTGAGGGAATTATTGAATTTACATATTACTAGCTGGCAATGACTGGAAATATTCGAAAAAGTAAATACTGTGAGGTATTTTTAGAGGCTCCCCAATGGGAAGTCAAAGGAGGTCACTGTGACCTCCAGAAAAATTTCATATTCGGAAAAATTTTCAGAAACTTTAGAAACAATACTGCAACATTGAAAATTTCTATTTAGGGCTTGATCGTATTTTATCATTCCGAATAATTGGGAAACTCCTTTGGCAAATTAAGAACATCTTCTTGAGAAGTATAAGATACTCATGACTCCTGGAACTTAAATTTATACAGAATACGATCAAGCACACGTGAGAAAAATGTATCATTAAAAATCTCAATGTTGCAATAGTTTCCAAATTTGCCGAATCGTCAGCAAAATTTTTCGATCATGAAATTTTTCGGGAGGTCACTGTGACCTCCCACTAGAATACATCTGAAGATACCTCACCGAATTTACTTTTTTCAATATTTCAAAGCTAGTAATATGTGCATTCAATAATAGTCTCAGGATTTCACGTTTTTTGAGTTAATTGCAATTAAAAAACTAAAAATTATAAAAAATTTAGACAAAATTAAGTGTTTTTAGTCTTTTTCTCTTTCCCTATACAAATTTAAATACATCATTACTATATACTTAGAGTTTCAGCAGATCTGACCTACTTGATGGACACATTTTACTATGAGAAAAAAGCATTAAAATGAGCTACAAAAAAAATTATTTTCTTGAAAACGCGACGAGACCCCTCGCAACTTTCTTTTTACGTTAGTCTACACATCTGTAGGTTCCATAATTCATAAAAGCTTTTTTTTCCTAGAGTTGCTGTTTTGAGTTAAATGCGATCAAAAAACCGCAAATTTTGAAAATTTGAAAAATGTCTAAGTCTTTTTCTCTTCAAAGCAATGAGATATTAAACAATTTTCGTACCACATATTCTCTTCATAGTATAAATTTTCAGTATATGTTAAAAAAATTTCGGGGGTTGCTTTTAGGGGGAAATAACGCAGTTCAAAGTCGAGCGAAAATGGTCTAAAAACCATACTTTGCGGCCCCTTAACTAAAGAAAGCAACACACCCCAACCCAAATAACTATGGGGTCCTCATAACTACACACTGTACAATCAATAAATGTAAACATAACCATGGGGTGGCGTTTCTGTAAAAAACTACAGCGCACTGAAATGCGTCTTTCAGCCGTTTTACCAAAAAAGCGCTGAATAACATCAAACTTTGGGAATTTTTACCGAGCGAACAAAATTTTTTGGGTGGCTACAAACTTCAGAATGTTTATTTCTCATCACCTACTTTGACATATAAAAAAATTAGGAAAATCAAAAATGGTCACTGCCAAAATTTCCCTTTTTTGTTCGATTTTCAAAATAATGGCTCTTAACGACTAACTCATCTTAATATATAAAAATTACGTGTCCCTGTGTTTGTGCCCAATGGACTCCTCAGCTACTGAACCGATTTTAACCAAATTTTGCACGCAGTTTCAGTTTGGGCCAACTTAAATGATAGGATAGTTTTTATCTCAATTTAGGACCGCAATATATTGTTTATTGCAAAATATCCATTTAGCTAAAATGTCTTATTGACTAAGCCTTTTTACTAAGCCTTTTTTGACACCTCCATGGTTGAGCGACATAAAGCACACGTTCTGGCAGCTTCCGGAGCGCAGTAAACAGGTTGTAAGTTAGCGGTGCGTTGAGTGTTATTTGACTTTTTTGTGAAGTAAATTATAAACAAACGCGTTACTTCCCTTGAAATTTATATGTGATAAGCTGTCAGAAACGATTGTCACTTAAGAGTTTTTACGCCTCTGAGGCTGAGAGGTGGAAAGCGCTTGGTGGGATAGCTCCTGGACTGCATTTAAGTGGCTGTTCTTCTTACTACTATTATATATACAAAAGTTTGTTTGGATGGATTTATGGATGGAGCAGTCAGTTGATAAGCAGTCCGAAAAAATTATCTTTTTAACTAAGCCTTTTTTGAGCCTCTGTCGCCGGGCGACATAAAGCACATGTTCTGACAGCTTCTGGAGCGCAGTAAAATAGGTTGTAAATACAGAAACAATAATGGATGATTAATGTAGGTACTTATTATTATTATTATTATTTTTTTTGTATTTTCTAATAAAAAAAACTTAATAAATTCAAAAATTTGCTTATTTATTGCCTTTAAGGCGGAACAGAGTTCGCCGGGTCAGCTAGTGTTATATATGGATTAATTTGTAGTTTTCTAGCATTTTAGGACAAAATAGGACCTAACGTTTGATTTCTTCAACGCTATTTACGATGCCGTAACTAAGTCGCTTTTAGCGAAATATTGCGTAAGGTTTTGTAAATGTTAAGAAATTTATTTTTTATTCATAATTTCATAAATTACTCTAACTTAATTGTTAATTTTAGTCAAATCGCCCAATTTTCTTATAAATTTGTTATATTTCTGGTAGGATAACATGTACGTCTCAAAAAAAAACTGAAATTTATAATTTAATTTGATCTCATTAATATTAACTGGTTCGTATTAACAGTGGACACTGTTAACACATTTACAACGGCCGCCATCTCATAACCGCTGTCCAAGCAGGTTAAGCTTTTTTCGATTTTTTTCCAAAAATCTCTAAACTTCAAACCTCTTGCCAGAGCAGAAGGCATTAACTCAAAGTCAAGAAATTTTGCCCAGTAATTAGTGTTGGGGAGTCACAAATTTTCCGCACAAATGCTAAGTGCTTTGTAGAAATTCGATATTTTCGGGACACCCTAATATGTATATATATATATATATATAATATATATATATATGTTTGTATATACAAACACACACACGAATACAACACACATCTATACATTCCCAATCGTAATATGGTTCCTGCATGAAACTTCCGAAATCAAATTTGAAGAGTTGAATTATATTTGAGCCGAAGAAGTGATTTGAATAAAACATGATAGCATTCGAATTCTAATACATTTTATCGAGTTTTCTGAGGAATATTGCATAAATAGTGACAAACGGAAATTCAATTTTTATTGAAATTGCATAATATTTACAGTAGATGACGGTTTGAATCGTGAATAGATTTTCAATGTGAAATACAATGACTTCGATTTGAATTTCTTAAAAATTACTGCTATTATTAAATTGCTTTGTGTTTTCATTATAAGAGTACAAATTATTAGTTCTATGGAAAGAAAATTCCTATAATTTGCTTTTCTTTTCCTTTTTTAGTGTATGAAAATATATTCAAGTATTTCAATGCTTATTTTAATTCTTTAAAGTTTTTGGGCTTATACTTTTTGATACAGAATGAAGTGAATGAGGATCTTTATAAGTAATGTATGTATCATTTTGCAAAATATACAAAAACTTTAATGTGTAAAACAGTTACAAGAAGTGATATAATATCAAAAATTAAAAAAAAAAAAAAAACCGTCTCTGATTGCCGATTTTTTATAAAGATGGAAGACTTTATGAATAAACGAATGAGTTCGTAAATGAATGAATAAATAAACAAAATTAAGCATTCCTCTTTGCTCTACATGCATTTGACGAATTTTACGAAATAAGACTTCCTATTGGTTCAAACTGGTATTATGACTTTCGATCATCGGCCTTTTTTGAGGAAATGTCTCAGTTGCAATATCGTATCAGGACCACTCCACGGAAAACGGTGATTTCATCTCACACGTGACGCATTACATCTATATATATAAAAATGAATGTTGGTAAATGTGTGTGTGTGTGTGTTCCCTAAGATCTCAGAAACTACCCGGGAGATTCGGCTGAAATTTTCACCGTTTGTTCCTTTTGATACTGGGAAGGTTTAGAGACCAGTTTCAACAAAACCCGATGGGTTTTTATTTCAATTTTAGACCTGATTCTGTCTTTTTAATTTCAATTTAAAACTCCATTTTCGAAGGCTTTCATCAATTCTATCGAGTATTTAGTGTACCAACTCAACTCTCTGGCAGCTAGTTGGAATTGCTAATATCATTTCCAGACTTCGTATTAAACGTTCAAGGCTCAAATCGATTCAAAATGTTATGTTTTTTCCGCTTTTCTGCGTGTGGGGAAAGTTTAAGTTAGAAATCAATCGGGACTTCTTTAGACACGTGTCACTTGACATAATTTTAATTTTTAAGTTAGGCCGTGCAAAGCCGGGCCACGCAGCTAGTATTTCACTAAAAATAATAATTTAAGAGAATATCAAACGAAATTTCGTTGCTTAAGAAATCACACACGTTTGTTATTCCTTTGATAAATAATTTTGTCATTACCTTTTTAAAATTATTACTTTAATAAAATATAAGAACGGTCACATGCGGGACAACATTTCCATTTTCCATGGAGAGGCTTGGTAAAAAACTTTTTTCAACGGTTTAAATTATTATTTCTCAACAAATGGGGCATGTTGTTTGAATTTTAACTTTAGCTCTTAAAACTTGCAATGAGCTTCGTTTTTGCTAAATGATTAGAGTAAAAATACTAACTAAGGCAGGAATTCAAGTGAAACAGGCGATCGCAAATTACAATCGCTGCTGGAAATGAATTATGTTAGAACGTTTCTTGATAAAAACATCGTGACGTCAGCGTGACGTTTGCCTATGAAAAACGAGCTAGATAAAACGTCACAGCCTACTTGACGAATAAGAGGAGATCGCTGACTGCTTGTGAGCTCTTATTGGCTCCACCCGTGGTGACGTCAGTTCCAAGTTAAGTTGCATTAGCATTTATTTGCGATCGCATCGAAGCGATTGCAATGGTGTTTCACTTGAATTCCTGCCTAATTCATGCAGCCCATGACAAGAGGCCGACTCTGGATGTCCCGCACGTGACATATATTAAATAAATTCTTTCACAAAAATGCAACTGTGCCAGGAGTCTTTACATCAAATGCAATATTTGAAAAAAACGCATACAGTGCAAAAAATAAAGTGCTGCTTTTTGCAGTATGATACTGGCCGCAGAGGTTAAATTTTAAAACTAAATTGCACAATAATAGACTTTAAAATTAGCAATTTGACAGTTTATTACTGTAAAACAATTTTGATGTACAATTTTACTGTTTATTACCACAAAATTAGCTGTATTATACTGTAAATATAACAGTATAACAATAGTAGCAGAGGTTTCAGTTAAAAAATTCAATTTTAATCAAAAAATATTTTTCAAATATCAATTTATAACTGTAAAATAAAACTTTTGTAATAAACTGCAAAACTAGCAATTTTAGTTTTTTTTTTAGTAAAGTTAGCAGTTTTACAGTTGATTGCCGTAAAAAGTAGTTATATTATTCTGTAAAAGTAACGGTATCATACTGGCAGCAGGGGAACCTCTCCCGGTAAAAACTAAAAAGCACGGTAATAAACTAAAATTAACAAGTTTACGGTTTATTACTGTAAAGCAGCAATGTGGCAGTTTATTAGTGTAAAATTGGCGATTTTTACAGTTTGTTACTATAAAATTAGCTGTGTTATACTGTAAAAACATCAATTTTTCAGTGTATTTAGTGAAAATTCTAAGATCTACAGCGAATTGTCTTTGAAACTTTAGCGCCTGATTGTCCCCCACATGACAGTTGAATGGCTCATCAACAACTTTTCGAAATGACAAATCTCACAGTCTGCCACGATGCATTTTTTGCGCAAAAGTCAAACCAGCCAACACGTGCATGGAAACAGCCCTCTGGAGTGTTGCAGCCCCCTCGTAAAGGCGGGCCATAAATGCGAAGATACCGTGGGAACGGCGACAGGCCCCGGATGCTAATCACCCGTTCCGGACGGGGCCTAATGGCCATTGTTCCTCCGATAACGATCACCAAGGTAAGAAATCAATTTCGCCGCATCGAGAGGTGATGAAGAAGATAAAAACCGAATTTCCTCCACGTCCGGCTCAATCATTCAGATGTTGGCTGTTCATTTGGATGCGGAGATGCTGCCGCGACGTTGTGTTTAGGGTCGAAAGTGGTTTTAGTTCAGACGCTAGGAAAAAACGAGTGGAATTGTTTTTGGTCGCATATGCATGGCTGGATAAAAGATATGTTTGAAAAAAGGTGTTGGGGAAATGTGTTACATCCTTTTAATAAGGGTTGAAAATATTTTAATTTAAGATGCAAGAAAAAGAACCTGAAATTATTTCTGCCACATATTTATGCATGGCAGGGTAAAAGAATCGTTGATAAAAATGTTTTTTTTTTGGGGGGGGGGGGAGGATGGGGTTAATTTTCATGTTTGTTACGCACATTGCATCAAGATAGACACTTAGGGCCATGCTCCACATCGACGTAAAGCAGAAAAAATAGGCAGAAGCGTAAAATGGATTCAATGGTGTTCCTATGGAAAGTACCCGGATTTTCGGTTTCTGCCTTCAGTTTCGGTCGCGTTTTACGCTGATGTGGAGCATGGCCCTTAATGTCCTTTCCATGCACTTGCAAAAAAAGAACTGTTGTTTTTACATTACAGTACTGGCAGCCGAGGTTCCAATTTAAAACTGTAAAATGCACAGTAATAAACTGTAGAACTAGCAATTTTACAGTTTTCTTCTGTAAAGCTAAAATTTTTACTGTTTATTACCGTAAAATTTAGCTGTATTATACTGTAAAAACAACAGTATAATACTGGCAGCAGAAGTTCCAGTTTAAAACTGTAAAATGCACGGTAATAAACTGTAAAATTTGTAATTCAACAGTTTATTACTGTAAAATTAACAATTTTACAGTTTAGTATTATTAAGTTTACAATTTTAGTTTATTACTATAAAATTAGCTGTATGATAATGTGAAAACAGTATTCATTTTCTACAGTTTGCATGGCAGGGTACAAGAATCTTTTATAAAAATATATTGGGGGGCGGGGGGACTTCGTAATTTCAGAATTATATCCATGCTTCTTACACATCAAGATAAAAACTAAATGTGCTTTCCATGTTAGTTCAATCATCCAGATGCCGGGTGTTCATTTGTATGTTGAAAGATTGCGGCGTTGCATTTAGGGTTAAAAATATTTTTATTTCAGAAGCAAAAAAAAAAAAGTTCAAATTATTATTTTTTTTTTTTTTTTTTTGCATATTTAGGCATGGCTGGGCAAATGAATTGTTTATTGGAAGATGTTGAGGAAATTTAGAAACGTCAGGATTTTTTTTATGTTTATTACACACATTTCATAGAGATAAAAACAGAATTTCCTCTTTATTTTAGCTCAATCTTTCAGATGCTAGCTGCTTTTTTGTGTGAAGATTTCGCTACAGCTTTATGTTTGAGGTTGAAAATATTTTTTGCTCAAACGAGGGCAAGAACAAATATGCGGAATTATTTTTTTCACTTATGTATGCATGACAGGATAAAATATGTGTCTGAGAAAAAATGATGAGGGAATCCCTTAGGGCTGATTTGTCCCAATTTTAAAAATAAATCAAAAATTACCTTTGAAAGAAAGAAGATAATTTTTTCCTGATTTATATAATTTTGCTTATTTTCCTTTGCGAGATCGGCTTTCATGATCTTTTACTTCTACTTTTTTTCTCTCTTATGCATATTTATTACTTCCTTTTACGTAGTAAAGGAAGTATTGTGATCGCGAAAAAAAAATCACTCAAATTTGGGTCTAAATTTTGATTTTGCTCACCCCTGAATGAATGTTGAGTCGTTTTTTCGACCTGTCAGCACGTGCATATGTACCTGCCAACATATAACCAGCCGAAAAATCATTTTCAACCACCCCCGAGTTAATTACGACGAGTTTTCTCGTGACGTCTGTATGTGCGTATGTGCGTATGTGGGTCGCATAACTAAAAAACTAAATGCCATAGAAGCTTCTAGCTTGGTATGTAGGCTCTGAGGATGGTCTAGTTGTGCACCTCCCCTTGTGGTTGCATTTGAACGTTCCCAAGGGGGTGTTTTACCCCTTTTTTGGGGTAAATCAGTGTTAATTTCAATGCAGACTCAAGTGATATGAATTGGCGCGACCACTTGGCGATATGTCGCCAAGCTTTTGGTCGCCAAGTGTTTGACGCCAACTTGGCGACGTATCGCCAAGTTGGCGACAAATTTGACGAAAAAAATATTTTTTGAATTTGGGTTCAATTTGGCGCTATTGGCGATATTTCGTGAAAAATCCACTAAATGATGTTAAAATCGGCGATATTTTTTATTTTTGTTTTTAAGTAGCTTCCAAATTTTATGTCCAGTTATTTCATTTTATTCTCATTAATTCATTAATATCCTTTCAGACCATTTAACTACTTCCAAATACTTCATGACATAACTCTTTTCAAAAGAAAGTTAATTTTTTAAAACATTTTGAATATTATTTATATATTTTTTGAAATATTTTTAAAAAACAATTGTCACAAGTAACTGCTTGACCGGAGTTTGTGCAAAAATATCTGTTCCAACCAATTTATGATACAAGGATCCGCCCATAAATAACGTATCACTTTTTTTCAACATTTTTGACATCCTCCTTCTTTGTCACTAAGTGTCATAGTTTTACTTCTACCCCCTTTCCCCCAACCATGACACATATCACGCTCCTTTAAAATATATATATATATTTTAAACATGCGTAATGTCACACAATTTTTCACACAATGATTCAAACTTACAATTTCCCTAACCCTTCATCCCCCTCAAAGCTTGACATTATTTGTGGACCCCCGAAAGCCGTTTAAGTGTTATACAATGATGTAAAATTGCTGAACTGCAATTCCAAGCATTTTGAAAATAATTTAAAAAGAGAAAAAAAAACTGAAAATTTACGGAAAATCTATTGTAACCCCGTGGAAGATAATGAATTGCAGAACGCGTTATATTCTGCCGAGGCATGACAAAAGAGGTGTCGCTTTACAGGGTATGGAAAGAACTTTTAAGTCATCAGCAGAACAAAAACACGAAGACATGCTTTCAAGATTCATCGATTATTGAAAACATTTCCGGTTTTAAAAACGTTTTTCTAGCTTTATGATTCTTTGATCTCCACTTTAAAATGTATATTAGGAACAAAAAAAGCTGTTATGAAAATGCCTTTAAATGCTTTAGATTTTTAACGATATGCACATTTTTCAGCTGCTTTTTAAACAGCGACCTTTTTAATGCATTCAGTTTAAGCGTTTGGTGTGGGCCAAGTTTGATTGATGATTTTGAGATGTGTGTGCATTGAAGCATAAAGTTATAGTGGAAATGCTCGACTATCATACATTGAAACAATTTGATTTTTGTTGAAAACAAAAGATCGTACGAAAATACATTTTGAATTTAAAGTGAAAAATGCAACAAGTGGGCAAAAGAAGCAAATTAAAACCTTTAAAAGGGCATCACAGCTTAAGATTTTCTGAATGTGGAAGCACACGGAATTTTACGTAAAAAGCTATCATAGTCAGTTTTTTTTTTCATTTTCTGTCATTCAAATCAGAGTTAAACTTTTTACTCTTTGGTTAATTAAATGAAAAATTAAGCCGTTTGTTCTATTTGTCGTCATAATCCGCAGCAACTAGAATATTATAAACAACTCAATATGCGAACGTCATACAGTAATGCGTGTACAAAATAGCCAGCCTTTATGATTTTACCTAAGCGCAAGACTGTATAGAATTAGACCGAATTCGCATAAACAGTGGACTGCATATGAGGATAGAACGTGCATTAACAATGTCTATGCAAATGACCCCTTTGTTGCTTGTAATTGTTTGCTGTATCGCATCGGTTTTTCGTTTTGATGCTGTGATTTGTAGCTGCCGCCATCTTAAGTAAGGGCAATCGTCTAAAACATAGTACCAAATAAAGCTGTGTGTTTTTTTAGATATTCGCGTCTTTTATGTTCAATGCGAAAACGCATGGAAAAGCTTTAAACTGAGGAGTCCTTATATTATTTTAAAATGAAGTTCCTAACACACGAAAATGAATTTCGTACTAAGAAAAAATGAAATGCTTCAAATATGTAGTACTAGCAAAAATACACGGCGTTGCCTGGGTCAGTAATAATATTAAGAAACATTTTACTCCTTTGATTTTTTTCCTGGTTTAAATAGGGGAGCCTTAAATTGATAATCTAATATCTTTAAACGAGCAGTTCTTGTATATATTTCGGATCTCGAAAACGGCTCTAATGATTTTGATAAAATTTTGTATTTAGATAAAGTTTTGGTTTTTGAGTTCATCTACATCGGCGTTTTTTCTGTAAAAACGCGAGTTTTCACAAAAAAACCCGTTTTTTGTGCCTTCATTAAGTAAGTTTGGAAAGCTTTATTTCGCCATTTTCTTTATGATTACTATCATTGTTACTGTTTCATAGCAACACGTTTGTTTATAACAATGAGCTTAATATTTAATCACATGCTTTAATCTAAACTTTTATGGTATTTGGCAAACGCGTTTAAGCAATACGTTAGAATTATTGTTTTTGAAATTCAAAGAGATCGATCAAAATCAAGTTAGAGTGCGGGCAGCGGTAGTCCGATCGGTAAGTCGTCGGACTCGTAACCGGAGGGTCCTGGGCCGATCGTATAGAGGGTGTCCACCGTCTTCATTAATGGGGGCTGGGGGACGTTAAAAATGTTCCTGGTCACAAAATCCTCCAAGTGAAACGATACGTCTGGGGGGTGCTGGGCCAAAGACTTAAAAATGCTTTTCAAGTTTATCTAAATAAGTACTTCGCACTTTAGAAAAAAAAAAACGAGTTTACAAACCTCTTTTTTTTAACCGAGCGGGCTCGGTCCCCAGGTACTTTATTGTTAATCGTAATCTTTGTTGGAAAATACTCATCTTTAAATGTGTTACATTTTATCAATTGTATGCTTAAAGGCTTATCTCTATTACTGTATCTATTTAAAAGGGAAAGAAAATGGCCATTTTGAGAAAAAAATATGAAATTTGAGCTTTTTGGATTTTTTTTAGGTTTCAAAACCCTGCCGGAACCTCTGTGCCAAGTTTGATGAAAATCCGACAAAACTGGATTTGTATTAGGAACAAACATACAAACACACATAACAAATATATATATATATCCATTTTTATACATATAGGTATACTGATCTTGACTGCTGAATTGCCATAGTAAATATCGTTTTCATTTGTTATATTATTGAACAAAGAGTCGAGCCCTAATAAGTAGGATATTTCATTATTTGGGATCAAAATAATACATCACAACGGTTTTGCAATGAAAGTGTATATTAAGCAGCATATTTTTTCAACAATATTCTAATAATCGAGCTCAACTGCTTTTAAAAGAATAAAACCCACGAGAATTACATAACTGCCATTATATCGAATGAGTCTTCCTAAAGATAAAACCTAACCATAATGAAGGCTATGATAAATTTGTATTATACACTTTTTTTAACTTGCCGAATAAAAAATGACATAATTTTTGTTTAGTCGATTACTTAAAAATATTAACCAAACATCCCTTATCAGCAAAAAGCAAACTTAATATTCAAAAATGGGAGAAGTTTTTTTTTCTTCGAACTTGTTTTATGGGCTTAATTTTGTTAATAAGTTTATTAGCATTTTGGTAGCGAGTTATCATTAGTCTTTATTTTAGGAAAAGAATTTTTCGAAAAGTTAAAAAAAAATTAACTGCACATAATCCTAGTAATGGAAATTTTTTAATGCAAAAATATTTCTATAACAAATGTTTCAAACTTTTTCGTTGCGGTTTAGATGGCAATAATTTGAATTAAACTGATTTATAATGTTTTCTGATTTTATTATTACTTCTGTAAAGGTGTTACTTAATATTTAATTTTATTTTACAACAAAATCACATTTTTATCACGTTCTCGAAATAATATATTAACATAACAAAGGACTAAATTATTTTCAGAAAATGTTTAATTAGTTTAAGAGAATTCGTCTTTTGTTTATTTTTGACACAAATACCGTTTATGACAATTAAAAAGAAACTAAAATAGAAGCGAATATGAAAAAAAAGTGTCGACAATGAAGAAAATAATTGTAACACCTATTATAAAGCTAGTAATATTAATTGAAGGGCTTTATAGGATGAAATGGTTTAGTTACGTTTTAAAAAATGAACACTCTGTATAATGATAAGCAATGGATACAGGCAAGCAAACAAAACTTGTTTACATCAAACAGTAGATGTCAATAGACCCATTTCATAGGCACACTAATGACAAAACCAGAAAACAAAAAAGTTGCAACAACTGCAACAATAAAACTTTGAATTTTAATGACTCGCAATTTCTGTTTTGAAATTTAACACCTTCATCTCCCAGACCCTTCTATTCCTAGGTTAGTCACACATGCTGAAAGTGTTGTACCGCCTTTTTATTCAAGGCTAAACTTTTTATGCATTATAATAGCCCCTATATTGGTTGTCCAATATGGGAGACTTTCGTGATACGGCATGCATCAAATCTCAAGTATGATTCTTGTTTCGCTCGCTGTAACATGTGACGATCAATGGTAGCAAATGTGGTTGTGATAACTAGGCATAAATCGTGCAAACCATCTGGCAAGGAGCACGAAAGTACGAACTTTGAAAGAACACCATAACCAAATCATATGGAGCAATGTCTGGAGAGAGAGGTGACCACGGAAAAGCTCGATTGCCCTCTTCCGAAACTCAACCAATCCAAAGACCAATATTGCTATTGTGGAAATGGCATAGGTCTGTGAGATAAAAAAGGGTCTTAGTGGTCCGACTAATAAGGCGTAACCAGGGGGTTCCGGTTTCGTTTCTAGCCAATCAAAGTCCCACCATGTTCACTGAAGGTGGCTGGGTCTCGTAAAATATAGGTCGTGGTAACAAAATCCTCAAAGTAAACTGATACATCTGGGGGTATTTTACCAGGGGTTTGCTCGGCTCCGAATCTGGATCAAAAAAGAAAACAGAACTCTCTCTGCAGAGAGTGCTCTTCAGCTCTATCCAACCACTTTGTTTAACTGCGTAATGTGGTAGGTCAGTAGGACCCTGGAGTGAAATGAAATGAAATATCAAATAATAAAATGGGTGCCCCTTTTTATTAAAAAAATGAATAACTATTGAGAGTGACTTTTTACAGTGAGTGAAACAAGAACTAGATTGAAAACTTGATGTCTGCCGCATCACGAAAGGTTCACATGCCAAGCATTTATGAAACAAAACTTGAAGAATTCTTTGTTCAGTAAAATCGCTGTTTTTGAACTGTATTGGTAAGTACTGCCCAGACAATGTGTAAAAGCTTCTTTCATCAGATTTTACAAGAAAGTCCTGTATAACCTGGCCACCTGGCTTTTGAAGGAGTTCTCCTCTAAGAGAACTTAGGCAGGGATTCAAGTGAAACAGGCCATCGCAAATTAGAGTCGCTACTGGAAATGAATTACATTAGAACGTTCCTTGATAAAAACATCGTGACGTCAGCGTGACATTTGCCTATGAAAAACGAGCTAGATAAAACGTCACAGCCTACTTGGCGAATAAGAGGAGATCGCTGAGTGCTTGTGAGCTATTATTGGCTCCACCCGTAGTGACGTCATACCAAGTTAAGTTGATGATAATGTAATTCACTTCCAGTAGCGATTGCAATTCGAAGCGATCGCAGTGCTGTTTCACTTGAATCCCTGCCTTAGTCATTTAGAATCGAAACTAGCAAGTTCATTTTTTATGGAAAATAATCCAACTAAAAAAACGTAAGTTTAGTAGCTCCTCTACAAATATTTTAAAGACCACTATACTTCGCAGCAGTTTAACTTGGCAGTGACGTCACTACGGGCGGAGCCAATAAGAGCTCACAAGCAGACAGCGGTCTCCTCTAATTCGCCAAGTAGGCTGTGACGTTTTATCTAGCTCGTTTTTCATAGGCTAACGTCACGCTGTTGGCTCCGCCCGTAGTGACGTCACTACCAAGTTAAACTGCTGCGAAGTATAGATCAAAAACCACAACATCTCAACAAAAAGTGAAAATAAAATAGGATTTTTAAATCGAAACACTTTAGATCTAAGGCAGGGATTCAAGTGAAACAGTCGATCGCACATTACAATCGCTACTGGAAATGAATTACATTAGAACGTTTCTTGATAAAAACATCGTGACGTTTGCCTATGAAAAACGAGCTAGATAAAACGTCACAGCCTACTTGGCGAATAAGAGGAGATCGCTGAGTGCTTGTTAGCTCTTATTGGCTCCACCCGTAGTGACGTCATGACAAGTTAAGTTGATGATAATGTAATTCACTTCCAGTAGCGATTGCAATTCGAAGCGATCGCAGTGCTGTTTCACTTGAATCCCTGCCTTAAGCTCCGACTTCGGAGTTGTGCATTTTGAGAAATTCACTTAACGGCTTTTGATGCTAAACGACTTAACTACAATGTAAAAAAATGAATGTTGTTTCTACAGTATAATACAGCTCATTGTACAGTAATAAACTGTAAAATTGCTGTTTTTTACGGTCTATTACCGTGCATTCTACAGTTTTAAACTCAAACCTCTGCTGCCAGTAAAATACTGTTGTTTTTACAGTATAATACAGCCAAATTTTACGGCAATAAACTGTAAGAATTCCAGCTTTACAGTAAGAAACTTTAAAATTGCTATTTTTACAGTTATTCACTGTGCATTATACAATTTTAAATTGGAACCTCGGCTGCCAGTATTATACTGCGAAATCTGCAGCTCATTTTTTGCAGTGCAGTCGTCAAAATGATTTCATTTAGTCCTTCAGGCAACTTTGACCTAGAGTGCTATTACATTGGTCCAAAAACTATCTCTACTGTTGTATACTGCTGCGTTTCAAACTTAGTCCAACTTGGGACAATTTCCATTTTCCTCAGCAGTATATCTATAAATTCAATCTCGGTATTTATCTCCTTTATTAATCCCCTATAACGCGTCTAAAGGGACTTCTTTTAGTCCTCCAGGTGACCTTAACCCCTTCAGTCGGAATTATGAAATGATTAACCAAAAATGTTTTTTTTTTTTTTTTTTGATACACAAAGTACTATGGCTAAGAGCATCTCACAAACTAAATTTCAAGCTTGTGAGTAAAAAACTAAAAGAGTTATGACGTGTCCAATTTTTCAGTTACATATTTTGAAATTAATATTTCAGCAAAGAAAAAACAATATGAAACATCACGCAAACTTTATCGTAAAATATTCTCCAAACAATAACAAAACATAATATAAGCAATTTAAACGATAAATTAAAAATTATATATTTTTTTAAAAGATCAGAAAAAAAGTTCGCCTTCGCCAAAAAAACCTATCGTTGGCAAAACGAGTCAAATCCCATCTTCCAATCCATATTTTGGAATGTTGTCAATTCCAAAAGTAGAAATTTTTGCACAGATGATAATATACAGAATGTCAAGAGTGAACTACAAAAAAAAATCAAGTAATTTAATCAATTATTAAATGATTAGCAGCTTTTCAAAGCTGATGTCCGGTATACCGGACACCAAGTCTGAAGGGGTTAAGACTTTAAGTACTATTTTATTGGTCCAAAAAATACTTTTTAAGGTTGTACTCTTGCACATTGCTGCGCTTCAAACTTCATCCAACTTTGGACAATTCTCATCTTACTCGGCAGCGAAACTAAAAAATTCAATCTCAGTATTTATCGCTTTATCAATTCACTTTAATTTGTATAAATTGACTTCTTTTAGTTACCCAAGCAGTCCTAACATCTAAAGTACTATTCTACTAGTCTAAAAAATATCTATAACGTCGCACTGCTGTATGCTGCTGTGATTTAAACCTAGTCCAACTTGGGACAATTCTCAATTTCCTTACCAGGAAAACTAAAAATTCAATCTCGGTATTTAATGCACCCGGCCCATTACTCCGCCTGTATTACAGGTAATGGAGCACCTGCCAGGCCCTGTGAGTGATGCGCTGAAAATGAGCGGCAGAGAAAATTACTCGAGAGCCGCGAATTTAGTTAAATGGAGGCCCAACCAAGGAAGTGCACTGAAACTGAGGAAGTGGGGGTTGAGAATGGATTCGGCTACCCCCCCCCCCCTTCTTTAATCCATTATGCACTGCGCTAGGGTGTGAGTCTGGAGGTTGGGTTTGGCTATTGTGGGGATGCTTTGTTTTTGAAGCTCGTTTGAGAGTTGCTGTTGCGTTGTTGTGAGGTTCGGGTATTGAGTAGATATTGTCGGCACCATGCTAAAATTACAATTGTGAAAATTGGCATTTTTCAGGAGAGCTAAAATACTGAATATAATTTTTTCCCACCTGACTCGTTTGGTAATTTAAAAATTTTTATAGCTAACTTTAAGTGTAAAACTATCGTTCGAAGATATCATTTTAATTTTAATTATTTGTCAAATTCTAACTTGAAAAACAAGCTTGAAAAACGTGATTTTTCACATTCGTTATTTTAGCATAGTGCCAACGATATCGAATCTAAACCCCTTATGCCCTCAATCAATTGGGTAATGAATTTTTATGCATTTTTTGGTTCTGTTTTTGAATTGAAAATACATCAAATAATATATATACATAGCCAGCACTCTTGTCTAGTATTCAGAGAAGTCTGACCGGGATGAGGGACCCCTGGGCTTGAATCCCGGCTCCGGCATGGATATGCTTTCTCTCTTCTGTCCTTGTCCTTTCTCTGTGTGAATGAGCGTGTTGTGACTGGGAGAATGCCCCGTAAGCGGATTTTATGGTTTGTGTGTTGAGCTAAATTGAATCGTTTATTTCGAAAAGGTAACATCTCTATTTTGATCTCCTCTGTCTCTTTAGAAAATTAAACAGCGCACGGTTACATTTTTGAATGTCATAATCAATGGTTATTTGGTAAATTATTGCAGTAATTGTGTACTTAACTGAAGGCATTTTTTCAATGATTATAACATTCAAAAATGTAACCGTGCGCTGTTTAATTTTCTAAAGAGACAAAGGAGATCAAAATAGAGATGTTACCTTTTCGAAATAAACGATTCAATTGGTCTTTCACCTTAATGGTGCTCGTAAAAACGGAAGCCGTACACTGTTAAAAATTTTCCTGAAATTATATGGTAAAAGTTACTGGCATCTATGTTGCCAGTAACTTTTACCGTAAAATATTTTTTTACTGTAAAATTTTCCTGAAGAGAAAACGAGAATGAAAAAGCGCGAGATGCGAACGACAAAGATCGAACCTGGGACCCAATTTTTTCACACTGCTTTACTATCCACGGTAGCAGATGAGACACATCAGGAGAGCGGAAATAGGGAGTCGTTTGCATCTCACAGTAAGTCACGTGGTGATCAACTGGCGCTGCAATCGCAATTTTTTTTATCGGTACAATTCACTGTAAAAAATTTCCGTACGGTAAACGCTACATTTTACAGTAACATTTACCGTAAAAGCTTCCTGAATTTTTAACAGTGTACCTTAAACGGGTAGATGTGTGTACTCGGGCTCGGGTACCCGAGTGGTTTCAGTAAGAACAACAACAGCCACAACATACATATGGAGTATAAACATTTTCAAAATCAGTAGGGTCTATGGCCCCCTACGCCTTAGGGCCCCTAATAAAACTGTAGCCGATCGCTGACACCAACTGTCTCAGCAAAGTACAAGGAATTGCACTTTCAAGTACCAGCAGGATTCTAGCCATTTGGGATTCATAATACTAAGTTAGTGTAAACAGTACTTCTAAGTCCCGTCAGGGCACGAAAGGTAATATTAGACTACAAACAAAATATTTTTTTTAATATTTTGTTTGTAGTCTAATATTAATTGATCGACCTGATTCCATGGCGATCAATATTAAATTGCCTGTTGGTGAGTAAAAATAGATGTACGAAATTTTTACATTCACGCTCCTAAATGTAAAGGTATGCGATTGTTGCACCACGCTAAGAGACCATGTTGAGTCATTGGAAAAACCTATGTTTCGCAATGGAACGAAATGCGCCTCTTACCGAAGAACGCATTGTATTAATTAGTAAAATAAAGTAACATGTATGAAGATAAAAAAAAATTCAAATGAGTAAAAAAAAACTTAAAAATAAAAACAATTCAAATGAGTTTTAAAAAAAAACTCAGCACTGTTGCGGCAGCATTTATGGAGTAAGCTTACACAAAATTTTTCGCCATTTAATATTTATATATATATATATATATATATATATATATATATATTTAAAGAAGTTTATAGCACATTAAATGTAATGCTGAACATTATTTTTCCTGTGTAAAGTATTTTATTCTGATTACAATTCTTACTACATGCCAAATCTAAAAAAGTAAATTCCCACGAGGAAATATAATTGCTCGCATAAAAAATGTATGTGAAACTGAATCGGAGTAAATCAAAAATGAATTCCGTAATATGTTAAAAACTAAAACGCAATAAACTGAATTGAGATAAATTTGAAGATGGAGATACACAGAAATAGCAAGAAAAAAAATTTTTATATGCAAAATTTGTCCGGAATTTCAAGGAAAAATAATAAGACGGCGAGAAATCGGAAAAACTCGGAAACGACAGAAGAGTCGGGAGATTTCGCCATTTTGGAAAAGTTGGAGAAAAATCTTGGAAATTGCTTATTGAGCAGAAATGTGTCTTAAGTATGAAAAAAAAAACAAAACTTTGCAATACAAAGCTATAAGTTAAATTAAAATGCATAAGAATTTTTACAGGCAGTAAAAGATGATTAAAAAAAAAAAGAAAGAAAAATACTTTCCACATTGGGGTAAAAAAATGAATGTTGTTTTTACAATATAATACAGCTAATTTTATCGTAATAAACTGTAAAAATTGCTAATTTTACTGTACTAAACTGTAAAATTGCTGATTGCGCAGTGATAAACTGTAAAATTACTAATTTAACAGTTTATCTGTGCTTTTTGCAGTTTTAAACTGGAACCTCTGCTGCCCGTATTATACTGTTGTTTTAACAGTATAACACAGCTAAATTTTACGGCAATAAACTTTAAAATTGCTAATTTTACAGTGATAAACTGTAAAATTGCTTGTTTTACAGTTTTTCTACTGTGCATTTTACAGTTTTAAATTGGAACCTCGGATGCCAGTATTATTCTATAAAAACAACAATTCATTTTTTGCAGTGCATGCGGTTTTACTTTAAGATGAAAAAACTCGCAAGTGTGGCATTGTCTGCTAAACTTCGCTGATGAGACACAGCGGTAAAGTTATAATGCTTCAGATAAGTTGTTTTATGAACATTGTTTTTACTATGTTGCGCAATAGTTTACATATAACTAGAAATTAAACCGTAATTGAAAAAGAGTTAGAAACAAGCATCGATGTAGACTAAAATGACAGCTACAAAAAATTTAATGCAAAATTATTTCAGTAAGGCATCTAAATCTTCGAAAACATTTGTTGCAATTAAAAAATATAGCAGTAATTTTAAAAAAAAACCATTATGCTTATTCTTTTAAAATTAGTGCATTGTTAAATTATTTAAAAGTTTGTGATTGTGACTTACAAAAATCATTTTTTTTTGTTCAATTTTGCTGAAACTATTGCTATTAATTTCGTTCAGTTCGATTTTTGAATTTTAAGCTATTTGTTCTGAATGCTTAAAGGAAAAACAACAATTCTAGCCATCATGTCATTTTTTTCAACTGCTCCTTGACATCGTTTAACCGATTAATTATTTGATTTTATATGACAGATTATATTTGATTCATTTGCACACCATCTCGATTATCGTAAGAAAATATATATTCCGTTTGATGGAATTTCAAGTTATAAAGATATATAGTGCGTCTTGAAGAGTAAAGACTCATTTTAAATATGTAGTTTTCGCTTTTATTATCCGTATAAAGAAAACAGAATATATGTGTGCGTGAGTGTATGTTCCCTATACAAATCCACAGTTTACGTCGGATCTGGACCAAATTCGGTAGGGAGGTACCAAAAAAGTACAGAACCGTTCAAATTTCAACTTAACAATTCAAAAATGGCTTAAAATGGCTCTTTCTTCCCGAAATAATTATATCAGATCTTCTCGATTTTGGTCTTTAGAAAGGGATTTCTTTTCTCAATTTTGGAAAAGATAGAAAAAAATACATTTTTAAATGGCTTTTCCTTTCAACGGTTTTGAAAATCGCTAACTGATATCTTTACCCATAAAAAAGATATGGGCATCTTTAAGTTTGGAAAAATCAATTTTTAATTAAACATTTAAAGACGTCTGCACAAGCGTTATGGAGCGTAAAAGAAATCATTGATAAGAAAAAAGTGTTGTCATTTGCTTTCTTGAGTATAAACAAATAAAATTCTTACTTTTGCTTTTAGGCTTTTCCTGAAGCGGGAGGGGAATTTAAAACTGTTTTGGCGTTTGGTTAATATTTTGCACTGCGTGCCAAGAAAATATCGACTTTCATCCAATCGGGACTTTTAGACACGTGTCACTAAACAAAACTTTTATTCTCAAGGTAGACTGTGCTAAGCTGGGCCACGCTTCTGATAAATTAATTACTAATGTATTTCCAAAATCATTTTAAATTGTGTTTGCGACGTTCGTAGCAATTGATTTTGATTCCTGCTGGATCAACAACTAAGAGTTATTAAGGGAAACATGTCACTCCAAATTCTTCCATTTCCTTCAAGAGTATTTGGTGTTCCTCTTGGTAGAGTATTCCTTTATATTTGGTGTTCCTTTTGTTCATCAAGTCTGCATTGAAATTGAGAGATTCACCCCAAAAAGAGGTAAAAGACCTCTTTGGAACATTCGAATACAACCAAAAGGGGAGGGACACAAATAGACCCATTTGGAGCTTACATGCAAATATATAATTTTCTGCGGCTTACCATTTCTGAGCTATGTGAGATACACTGCTCGACATTGAAAATGCAACACCAAGAAGGAGTGGTCAGAAATTCATGCAAATTTTACCGTAGACGCACGGCACTGAGTTATGCAAATGATATGAAATGCGTAGCTCTCCGACGCACGTGAAGTAAGATATAAGAGAATGAAGTTGGAAAGTGGGCTATGTTCATGTTGGTTTTTCTGCCAGACTAATTATCGGAGAAATTTTGTTTTTGTCTCGAAGGATACGTGTGATAGGAGCAAACCGTAGTGTTCTCAGATGAATCCCGCTTCTGTTTGTCCAGCGATAGTCATCGCATACGTGTGTGGCGTCGACGTGGAGAAAGATCGAATCCGGCAGTAACTGTGGAACGCCCCACAGCGCGACAACGTGGCATAATGGTTTGGGGCGCTATTGCATACAATTCCGTATCACCTCTAGTTCGTATTCGGGGCACTATGACGGCCCAACGATATGTAGATAATGTACTGCGGCCGGTGGCAATCCCCTACCTTCAGGGTCTGCCAAATGCAATTTTTCAACAGGATAACGCCCGGCCTCACAGTGCTCGAATCAGCCAACATGCTCTACGAGGTGTACAGATGCTTTCCTGGCCACCATACTCTCCTGACTTGTCACCAATCGAACATGTGTGGGACGTGATTGGACGCCGTTTGCAGAACCTGTCACTGCCTCGTTCAGAGGACGAACTGTGGCAAATGGTTGAAAGGGAATGGAGTGCCATCCCTCAGGACACCATCCGCAGGCTTATCGACTCCACGCCTAGACGTGTTTCTTCGTGCATCGCTGTCCGCGGTGGTCCTACTTCTTACTGAGCCGACGCCGTCCTCGCCCTAAATTTTGCTTATTTATTTTGAAATAAATATCACTTATTGTTCCATGCTGTCTCTGTCTTCTTACCAAATTTCATCAATTTCTGACCACTCCTTCTTGGTGTTGCATTTTCAATGTCGAGCAGTGTACATGGATGCATACTTAGATACGCATGTACTCACATACATACGTACATACAGAAGCCATGAAAAAACTCGTAATTAAGTTCCTCAGGAATGTGGTCGAAGTGGATGTTTCGGCTGTTTTATATGTTTATAGGTAACGTGCTGATGGGTCGAAAAAACGACTCAACATTACTTCGGGGGTGAGGAAAAATAGAAAATTAGACCTGAGTGAAAAAAATTTCGCGCGATTACAATATTTCCTTTACTACGTAATTCACGGAACTGGGAAATAAAACAGTTCTTAAAAATCGATAAGATCAACTGAAGAACAGATTACACCCACACATTAATGAACAATTTTTTATATAATAAACTAAATCAAAGCAATTCGTGATGGCCTCAACAATTGAATACTGTCTCATTCAGTATTTGGAAGATGTTACTTTCTGTTTCATTTACATTAGCAAATGTGGAACAATATTCCACTACCAATGAGTATTCAATGATATATTGAAGCTCATTCTGCTGAAAACATTTGGTAGACAAAAGTTAGTATCAACTTTCCATCATAATACTTTTGTCCGTATAGTTCAAATTCAAACCCGTATATTTCAAATATACGTTAACCCATTTATGCCCAAGTTTTCTTAACACTTTTTTTCAATTTTTATCTGCTTAAAACTCTTACATGGAAAGGTTTACATACATTTTAGGTTTAAAATAGTTCGCCGTTGCCATATTTATTAAGTTATTTAACGTCCTGCTTATGGGATATTTTGCAGATATGTGAGCAAAATACGACCTTACTTGACTTTACTTTTGCAAAGTAACATTACGGAAGGCATCTGTGATCCATTTTAAGCAAATTATTTTAAAATAGTTCAATTTTATGAAAAATAAGTTCGCAAAAAAAAAATTTACTTTCTGTGACTACACATACTGGATCGTTGTTTGACTGATTTGTCTGAAAATACCGGTCAATAAATAAACTCTGATGTCCAACTAGTGGCTCTAACTGGTTTTCTCAAGAAGAAAGACTATTGAACTTGTGAAAAACAGCTTTAGTAAAAGGATATACCCATTACAGATTTTTGTATGCAGTAACTCACAAGCGTCCCGTTTTTAGGCTACTGGGAATAAATGGGTTAACTCATTGCTACGGCATGTGTAAGGCTGCTTTTCCTGTATATTATGGTATTTGTAAAGAAGCCACATTTAGAGAGATAAAAAAGCGACGTTTTTCCTATCGAAGCAAACGAGAAAACTCGGGGGGAATTCATACTTTTAAATCATCATTGAAACATGAATGTGATAAAATGGATTTTAATCGATTCATCAAAATTACATGCTTAATCAGGCTTTGCAAAAAATACTTATTGCTTTCCACTCTGAACTTTCTTCTCAGGGTAAATCTTCGACGAAAGCAAATTACACTATAAAATTTTTTTCGAGGGGTTAGGTACTATTTCAATACAACACTCCGGAATTTCACCGTTTTCCCAACAGTTATCTGTAAAAATCAAGAACACATACAGAACGGTTTCCTGAATTGCTACAAGTTGTAACCCAGACTTCTGTCTATCCTATGCTGAGCTTTAATACTAAAAGAAAAAAAACTGAGCGGTTTGTTTCTTACCCAATCAAGTAAGGCAAAAGAAGCTTTATTTGACATTCTAATTTAATTCCGTAAAGCATTTTCCAATGCATTTTTCGCGCCCCTAATCAGCACAATTTGGGATGGCAAAAAAAAATGTTTTATGACGCTATTTTACCAAACTCGCTCAAATGCAAACTTCGAGCAGCGTTGGTAAAAAAACGGAAATTATCTCGCCTCTTTTTTTAGCCCAATTAGTATAATTATATAAGTATTATAGCCCAATGGTATTCAAAACCATCAGATATTTTGTATGAATGAGGTATTATAGACTAAAAAGGTGTTTTTCAGTCTCAGAATTGAAGGGGCAGTGGATAAAGGTGATATGTGACTTTTGAATTTCGCCGATTAGCGCAAATTCAAATTAGTGTGCGTTCAATTGTGTTAACTCACAAACACAATTGAAGGGGTAAGTGAATAAAGGTGATATGTGACAATTTTTTTAATTTCTAGAAAAAGCTTTCAGAAAAAAAATTATTCCCGTATCACCTTCATCCATGGTATAAAAGTAAGTTTTTCAAAAATTGTCACATAACACCTTAACCCACTTGCCCGTTCCATTTAAATTATAGTTTTAGCAATCAACAATTCAATAGATGTGTGTAGGCTTGTGTGTTTCTGTAGTCCTGTGTGTGTGTGTTCAAACCTTAAGCGCCACTGCCCTAGGGAAGCGATTCCCAGGACGAGAGGAGTCCCGCACTTGCAGGGGTGCGTGGAAGATGGAGGTTACACTGTTAAAATTTTTCCTGAAATTTTACGGTAAAAGCTACTGGCATCCATGTTGCCAGTAACTTTCACCGTAAAATCCAATTTTACTGTAAAATTTTACGGTAGAGAAAAGTAGAGTTAAAAAACGCAAAATGCGATCAGCTAGGATCGAACCCGAGACGCGGGTATCGCATTTCCCTTCCCTATCCACTGTACCGAACAGACCACACATGGCGAACAGAAATTGAGTATTAAGTGCTTCGCACAGTAATTCCCGTGGTTTACCAACTGGTGATGTAATCGTTTCTTTTTTATGGTACAATTTACTGTAAATATTTTCGTTACTGTAAATGCAACATTTTACAGTAATATTTACCATAAAAGTTTCCTGAATTTTTATCAGTGTACAGGCACCCAGCCAATAATGAACGAAAGCCTACTGAGGTCAAATGAAAGTACTAAGTAATTCGTTGACTGCTTAACCCATTAATGCCTGACTTCTTTTTTCAAAGATATATTGTATACTGCTTACAAACGGTGTTTAATGGACAGGAAAAATAATTAAAAAATATTATGTAAAAAATATTTGTTTTAATATTAAGAAAAGAAAAATCGTCCCTCAAAAGTTACGATAGACCCCAGAGGGTACATACTTTTTTAACTAAAATTTTTTTTCTGCCTACGATATAATATTTAAAAGGACATTTTATAAGAAGAAATAAAAGCAGCAATTGACATAAACTGGGAAGCTGGGAATAACTTTGAAAACTTAGCTTTTTTTCTTGAGATTGTGAACGATGTGATTTTTGATAAAGATCATATTAAAACGGCTACAGAACACACTTTACAATGGTTATGTGCTGCAATCTGTTAATAACGAATTGAAAATATACCAAGGTACTCATTGAACACTATTATTTGGTTGAAATGTTCATTTTGGGGAAATTCAGACCCTTTTTTGGACCGTCCATAAAAAAGGACGCTAGGCACTAATGGGGTAAAACACATCATGCCAAATTGAATCCTAACTAGACTGAATAGAGTTGGCCTCATAAGGTATTTTTGTAAAATTGTTATCTCAGATTTTTTTTTCATTTTGTTTTGCTTCACGCTATATATTAAAAAAATAATTTCTGTAAAAAAAAATCAGTTGTATTTTTTAGCAATTAATTCTTCTATTGAATGTTTCTTATATGGACAACTTAATAACTACAATATATATCTATACAACAAAATGAAATATATAAATGTTTTCTCTAGAGTTTGCGCAAATGTTATATGAATAGTATAAAACATTTGTCTTTCAGAGCTACACATAAACTAATGTTGCTTTTTTTAAAAGGAATGGTAGACCGAATTGACAATACTGAAGATGCCGGTTTAATCAGTGGTTAATGGCATCAACGACTTCTATGAATCAAACTGTCACAAACAGAGTAATATCAAGCTTCATTGAATCCAATCTGTTTAGAAGATACGTATTTCATATAAGTGACGGCTAGTGTATTAGAAGCTTTATATCAATTTAAATTGCATAACTTAATTTATTTTAATGTTTTCAATACCATCAAACATATAAATTTAGGTAAAATATTGTTTAGTTATCTATAAGCGAATAAGATGCGTGTTTACCGTTGTGTTCCTACATTTATTTCTTAACAAGTATCATTCATAATATAAAACATATTATACATATAAATAAACATATGAAGGGTCAGGGGGAAAAACCACGGTAGTCCACTTTTTGTTGAATTTAAACTGATGCTACCACCTGTTAGAAAAATAAGTGTAATTTCGTTTAGTATATGCAATATTCGTGAAAAAACACTGTAGTCCATGTGTGATTGTCATTTTAGAACAAGTAAACTGGGGAAGTTTATGAGTTCGTAAAGTTTAAATTTCGTTTTTCTCAAAATGAATCAAATGTGACTACCGTGGTTTTTCACCCTGACCCTTCATATAATTTCATTATTTCACTAAGCAAAATTTAAAAAAGCGTAAATAGTATTTATTTTCTCTGAAAACATTGAAAATTATAAGAATCTTTTACAAAAAATAAATGATAATGTCTGTTAAGGTTTATATTCAGTTTTCTCAAGGTATTAAGGATGATACAGTTCTTTATCGCTGCTAATCACCTTATATTATGCACGAATTCCTAAAAATACGACTTTTAAAGCCATTTGCGGGTAATAAAATAAGTAACACTTTTTGAAAATTATTATCCACTAAAATTTATGTACAATAACAAACTTAATGGCATCGGACTTGAAACACGGACTTACCTTCAGGCCGAGTGTTTTGTCACTATCCGCAACGATCGCACAAAGTCGCCTGCGGAACACAGATCCAGAAACACAGTGTGTGGGATCGTCGGCCGTTCGGAGCCGACTGCAGTTTCGATTCGCCCAAACGATCCGCAGATTCAACAGCTGGCTGTTTTCATTGGTCGATAAGAGCCGTCACGTGGCCATCCGGAGAGGGATGCGAGGATGCGGGAGGAGAGGAGAAAGTGGCGGGCGCGAAAGTAGAACTTCTTTTACAGTATACAGTATTTTACAGTGTAAGGAAATGAGTATTATTAGTTTTTTTTTAATCGGATTAGCTAAATTGTACTGTGTAGAATTCATCAAATTATTTAAAAGGGTAATTTATGAGACAACTAGCAAAAATACCCGGCGTTGCCTGGGTCAGTAATATTGAGAAACAATTTATATACTCACCTTTGTTTTTTTTTTTCCCTAAACTGAAAGAACTCAAAACACACAGCTTTGACAATTTTTAAAATGTCGCCAAATTTTTGCGTAACTGTTTTGGGATACCTAGGATAATTTTGCTCTCCTCCTCACTTTTATGAAAATACATTACTTTTTGACATAATTTTAAAAAGGTTTTTAATGGATACATACGGAATGGGAAAACAAAAGAAAAAAAATACGTAATAATAATTTACGTTTTACACGACATAACCAAAATAAAACAATTATTATCTGATATTTATCGACTGCAGCAAAATCTCAATCATCGATATAATACTCCAACTTTTCAAATGTGGGAGTATTATATCGATGATTGAGATTTTGCCGCCAGTCGATAAATATCAGATAATAATTGTTTTATTTTGGCTATGTCGTGTAAAAAGTAAAGTATTATTACGTAGTCTTTGGCACAAAAACTGGCGTCAGTTGAAAAAATCGAGGAGAATCTCAGTTATTGAAATCTTGCAGCAAATTTGGCAAAATTTCAGTTCAGTCGGATACTAAGAAACTGCCCTATTGTAAGTACCCAGAGAAAGTGACCAATCAACGCAAAAATATTTAAGAAATACCATTAAGTTGTATTTAAAGCTTCATCAAATTGGAAAATAATGAACCTAATCCAGTTGCCAATCTCTTCAAGCGATTACGTTACCGATACTCTAAAACAAATATTTACAAAACTCAAGAAAATAATTGATGCAGTGAACAATCTACTAATAAAGGAGTACAATTTATTCTACAAAATAATATTTGCACGTTTCAAAGCACAATAGAAAACACATTGTCTTAATGATAAATATTCTACTTACAACTGAGACTACAAAATGTTTTAAAATACAAACCATAGTAAAAGCTCGTTTGCCTGCTGGCGCGCATTCGTTTCCAATGTCTATGTAAAAGCCTTTATATTACCCATGAAGCTGGAAAAAAAATACTTTTTGATTTGACTTGAGAAAAGCCTTGAACATTTAATGCGAAAATTAAATGCGAAAAGCGGAAATGATACACGCAATTCTACATATCGACAGAGAGTTGAGACGTTACCATCGAAACTCCGAGTTTCGATGGTAACGGTTGAGATGATGGCACTAAATACTGAATTAGTTTCCTAGAAGCCTTCGCGGATTTATGCGAAAAATGTACCTTAAATTGGAATGAAAAAGCGCTACCAATCGAACTTTTTCGAATATCGTTATAAATTATAGCCTATATGTTATTCTGATGCATAAGCAACATTATGGTAAAAGTTTCATTAAAATCCGTTCAGTAGTTTTTGCGTGAAAGAGGAACAAACATCCAAATATCCAAACATCCAAACTTTCGCATTTATAATAGTATTAAGATTAAAACTCTGTCGAGAAACAGGAATCAATAAATATACTTGAAGATAGCAATGGTATATATATATGCAATGGTATAATATAAGCAATAACAGCAAATATACAAAGTTGAAAAATCCAACAAAAGTTTTTGTTGGATGTCTTTGCTTCTTTAAGTTCACATTTTTTTGCATTGAAAAAGGCGCTCCTTGTAATGCCAAAATACGTGTCAGTAACATTCCTGTACATTTGTGGATTTCAAGTTTATATGTTTGCTTTTATTTTTTAAGTGCAAAGTTACTTATTTATTTTAAAGGTATATATTTATATAAATGAGTAAATTTAAAATTTCCGGAAAATCATCCATTATCTCTAAATAATATCTACGACTTGGCAAAATGCTTATGATTTTTGTACCTAAACTCCCATACATTGTATCAAAAAAAAGTTTAATTAAGAATTTTGTTTAATTTATCCAGACGAAAAGAAATGATCTGACGATTGATAATTTTGATCAGCATGTATTATACATATTTAGAACGTCGACTATATAACCAAATGGTAGCTCAATTGTCAAAACTATCTTGTAACCCCGAAATAATTGTATTGCAGTTCAGAACAGTTTTGTGTGAATTAACGTTGTACGATTTTCATTAATTTTCTGTAAAAAACTGAAACCATTATTCCTTACTGGTTCGTGTTTAAACATTAAAAAGAAGAAAAAAAATATAGTTGATCGCTATGAACAGCTTCATATGTGGCCCCACATTTATCCGATGGCCGTATTTATTGAAATTCATATCATCTGAGAGCAAATAGAAATAATTTATTTTCCTTATCCCCTTTTATTTTTTTAATTGTTTTCGACTTTATTCATTTATTTGGTTCTTTTTATCTCGTGTATTATTTTTTATTAACGTATTTCTTTTTAAAATCATTGCCCAAATTTGTCTGAAAAGAATTTGAGACAAACTTATGACATGATTTTTAAAAATAAATTGGCTAAAAATGCATGATTGAATCGTAAAAAAAGAAACAAATAAATTTGTAAATTAAATTAAAAACAATTTCGTAGAAATTCTTTTTACATATTAAATATACAACTAATCATTGATTGGCAATTGAAAAATGTATAGCTTTTCAATCGCTGGAGTTTTAAAATTAACGTTAAAAATACTGCATTAACTGCAATTAAAAATTAACTGCAATCAAGGAGAATTTTATTGAATAATAAAAGTAATGTTTCCAATATAATGTTAACTTTCTCACATCAGAATCTGTAAGACTGTTTTCAGCTCCTTTAATTAATATTTGTAAAAAAACCACATTTAGAGAGATTCAACTATTGAATAATAGAAGTAACGTTTTCAATATAATGTTAACTTTCTCACATCAGAATCTGTAAGACTGTTTTCACCTTCTTTAAATAATATTTGTAAGGAAACCACATTTAGAGAGATTCAACTATTGAATAATAAAAGTAACGTTTCCAATATAATGTTAACTTTCTCACATCAGAATCTGTAAGACTGTTTTCACCTCCTTTAATTAATATTTGTAAAAAAACCACATTTAGAGAGATTCAACTATTGAATAATAGAAGTAACGTTTTCAATATAATGTTAACTTTCTCACATCAGAATCTGTAAGACTGTTTTCACCTTCTTTAAATAATATTTGTAAGGAAACCACATTTAGAGAGATTCAACTATTGAATAATAAAAGTAACGTTTCCAATATAATGTTAACTTTCTCACATCAGAATATGTAAGACTGTTTTCACCTCCTTTATATAATATTTGTAAGGAAGCCACATTTAGAGAGATTCAACTTCACGCTTTCAAGGTTGAAAACTACTGAAAAGCAATCATGATGTATTTATCAAAGTAGGACATATTTTTTTTAAACATAACTATCACATGCAGGTGATATGAATAACATTAATCGCATAATCAAAAGTACATCTTTATCTGTACTGGTAAAAATACTTGTTGAGCTCCATTCCGAATTTTCCTCTTCCGTTTAAAGACAATAACACTGAAAAATTAAACCTGTAAAAATCAAGCTTTTGAAAAAGTTTCTTGAACTGCTACCAGTTGCATGAATGCAGTCATGTCCCTGTTTTGAAAGACAATTTCGCTACCAGTGTCAAAAAATACTCAGCGTTTTTATTAAACCTTTCGCCTTCAACTTAATTATGACCCGTCTAGATAAACTAAAACAAGAACAATATATTGAAAATAAAGCTCTCATTGAAGCATTTTTTAAAGTTCAGCTTAATTAATTAGTTAATTTTCTCTTTTTTGCGGGGGGGGGTGTAGTGAATTTTCACTCTATTTGATTACTAAAATTACGTTTTATAAAATGAAGGAACAAAAAAAAAATACATTCATAATAATCAATAAACGAATAAATAAGTAAAGGAATTAACTAAAGTGTGAATAAAAATAAATGAGAGAATAAAATAGTTGGTTTGGTTTTATTGGGTTTTATGGCACAAGTGCCTTAATAGGCTGTGTGATGTTCGAGTCTAGTATGACGTCAGGAGGATGACCTATTTACGTGGGAGTAGGGATCAAGGGGCCTGAAGTTAAGAGAGGCAGAGATGGGTAGGCTCTCGGGGAGAGCAGTTGGATGTAAAAGTTTGTCTGTGTCTGTGTTTTGTTGATAAATGTGTGTGTTTTGGTAAAGAGATTGCGTAGTTATTGAAAAGTTGTTCATTGACTTGGAGGGAAGTACTGTCGGGGGTCATTCTGATGTTACAGGCTGTACTGCTCCTAAAATACTCAACGAATGAATAATAAGTGAATTAATAAATATTGAAAAGATAATCCCTTCATTAATGAAAGAACATATACATGATTTAATGAACGTTGACAAAAAAATCCCTTCATTAATGAATAAACACGTAAATGATTTAATAAATAAATAAATAAGTGAACAAAATTAACTATTTCTCCTTGTCTTATTTACTTTGTCCAGCGTTATTTAAAAAACTATATTAAACATTAAAACTAAGAACATGCCTAATACTCAGTAAATGTACTGGACTTAAATACATCGCTATTAACACTTAATATTTTAATGGCCATAATTTTATCATTTTAAAATAACGAAAATTATTTTAATACACTGCAAAGTAAACCAACATGTGTATCAAATTTCGAAAATAACTTGCAGTGTTACATACCATTTTTTTGTATGTGTGAGGCGGGTTGCTGTTTAGTTTTTTGGCTAGAACCAGCTACTTTTTCAGGAAAAAACTGAAATATCGCTCGATAGGTGGCGTGCAAACTGCGAAAATATTTTACCATTTAACTTTCATTAACGCTACAATCCCTTACTATTTTAGTTTTCTTTTGATCACTTTTTTGGAGGAACGAAAAATCATTTGCTTCTTAAAAAAAGAAGCGCTACACCGTTTGATTTCAGTAGTCATGAAACTGACACTATATAAATTTGGTATGTATTATTTATCAAGCTTGTTCTCTGTTACCACACCAGGTCTTTTTCGTTTTTTTTATCAAATTCGATGGTTTATCCCTCATGTTAAAGTTTATCGTGCTGGCTACTAAGGAAAAATACTCACGGTCTAAATATTTTTTCGTCAAAAAACCTGTTTCTTTTTAAATAGTTCCCGAAAATTAAAAAGTATTTGCGTGGTTGGTAAAGCGTTGTGTTTATGTTGGTACCGATATGGGTCCAAATCTAGACCAAAAAGTATTTTTTTAGTTCTTTTTTTCTTCAGAATTATGATCCAACTTTTCATTATCATCTATATTATTTCTAACGGGTGGTTTTGTTTTTATGGGGGCGCCATTATTGTAGTGAAATTTCATATAACTTCAAAAATAAGACATCATTTAAAGATATTTTTACCGCTATCAGCGAAAAATAAAGAACTCAAATTTTTGCTATTGTTCAAAAAAAAACTTTAAAAAAAGTCGTTGAATTGAATCTGTCAAGTGCGAATGTCTTCAAACTGGTCAGCTAGTTCTCATTATATTTCATTTAAGCTTTATGTAATAGTTTAACACATCTAATGAAAACTCGTAAATAGTTTTATATCAATGTTTCTTTTTTTAAGAGCTTTTTCGGGAGAATAAATAAAAACATTCCCAAAATCACACAAAACTACATCCCCCAAATGAAGCCACAGTCTGTTTATTTATGTTCAGTGGTAATCCACCGGGAAGTATTTTTCTCGCGCGTTATTAATGGCGAAAAGTGAAACCTCCGCCTGACAGCCCGTGACTGCAAATAGATTAAACAGTATACATCTTAATCACATTTATGCCACCGGCGATGATGTATGTCGCCCCTCTAAAAGAGCCGAAATTTCCTTACTAAATACATAGGCTCAGACAAAGAGCAGAAGAGAAAAATGGCGCTGCTCAGAGGCATGACATGAGGAATAATGTTGGGGTCACTTTATGCTACCAGGGGAGCTGGTGGATTTCAGGCTACGGCAGTGCCAGATAAAATGGGGAGGAAGTAGGGGAAATGTGTAGTTTTTCCCCTAAGCGAGGGATATTTCGACGTATGAGGTTTTGTCATTTTTGTTCTGCCGCCATTTTTCTTCTGTGATTGAGAGCCTCGTATAATTTGTTGCATATTTAAAAACTCAACTTGAAGCAAAGTACATTTAATATTTCTGAATGTACACAAGATACATGAAACGAAATATATTGTCCGGAAACAAATGTTATGAGCTTTATCATAGGCGTTATCTTCCGGGAGGGAGTGGGCAGGAGGGGGGGGGCAACTGCCCTCTCACTTTAAAAAGTAATAGGGCTCTACTCTTTCCATTTTCAAAGCTCCAAATTAAAGATCGTGCGAAAAATGATAAAACTGATCCATTCACGTGTTTAAAGAGTGACAGCTTGACTTAATAGGTGCGTGTTTTACATTTTGTTCATGATAATATTTCATTAAAAAAAAAACTATAACTTTCCCCTTGTTTGAATTCCGGCTATGAAATGGATGTACTTTCACTCTCTCCTGCCCTTGTCCTTTCTATGTCTGAATGAGTGTGTTGTGAATGGTTGCCTGTCCTATTCCACCTTAACCCATTACCGCCTGACTTTTTTTTCCCAAAGATATTTTGTATACTGGCTACAAACAGTGTTTAATGGACAGGAAAAGTAATAAAAAATATCATGTAAAAAACAATTTTTTTATCGAGGAAAGAGAAATCGTCCCTTAAAAGTTACGATAGACCCTAAAGGGTACATACTTTTTTTACTAAAATTTTCGTCTACCTACGATATAATATTTACAAAGACATTTTATAAGAAAAAATAAAATCAGCAATTAACATAAACTGGGAAGCTAGAAATAACTTTGGAAACTTAGCTTTTTTCCTTATGATTGTGAACGATGTCATTTTTAAAGGTCATTTTAAAACTGCTACAGAACACACTTTGCAATGGTTATGTGCTGCAATCTGCTAATAACGAATTGAAACAATACCAGGGTTCTCACATTGAACACTATTATTTGGTTGAAATGTTCATTTTGGGGAAATTCAGACCCTTTTTTGGACCGTTAATAAAAAGGGACGCTAGGCATTAATGGGTTAATGGTGCTGGTAAAAACTGTGTCCATTCCACCTTAAATCGTTTAGATGTGTCTGTTCAGGTTCGGGTACCCGAGTGGTTACAGAAACAACTTCAACGACAGAAGTTCGAAACATGTTTTATTCCTTCTTTTCTGAAATAGAAAGCGAAATCTATCCAAATATATCTATCTAAAAGAAGATACGCAATTGAATGGCCAAAATGAATTCATTAAAAATGGGGAATTCTAAATTATTAAAACTTATACTATGTCATGTGTATCCATAAATAGCAATGTACAATCTGAAAGATTCTCGGAAAACGACTATTTTATGGTTTTTAAATGAAAAATATATCCATAGGCGCCCATAAGGGGGGGCAAGGGGGGCTCGAGCCCCCCCTTGGAGATAAGCATTTTTTTCTTTTTTGCTTTTAGTACTATTTATTCGGAAAACATTTTTTCTTCACCCATTAATGAATAAGTTATTAAAAACAATTTTAATAACTCTAATGTGCACTGAAATCGCTTTCAGAATTATAACATTGTGTCTCTTCCTACATTTTTCAATAAAAAAACAAAGGCAGATTCGTGGGTCAACCGACGCCGCATTTGCATGGGAAACTCCCCCATGTCTGTGGAATAGCGGTTACGATAAAGAGTGGGCTGATCCGAGGATGGCAAGACAACTCGGTATTTTTTTGGCACATAGAATTTGGAAAAAAAGAATTTTTTTTTGTTTTACATTACAAAGCATTTCGGGTTTCGGGGGGGGGGGGCATGCATGTTCTAAAGTCTTTGAAAATCATTAAATACCTTTTTAAAATTCCTTAAAAAGTGCTTCAGTTGTATCTTATCAAATAAATAAACTATGAATTAATTGAATGATTGCAATATTACTCTTTCGTGAATCATTTTTTAAATCTCGCACTGTCTCTTTTAAAGGATTTTATGCGTTTTATACTATTGGTCATTTTATACTAATAAGTGCTATTTCTGTCGGTGAGTTCGGAAACTGATCAAAAACTGCAATGTAACTATACTGAAAATCGATGTAAGCAAGTGATGAATGTTTATCTTTTCTCTTCCCTCGTTTTTTCTCTCTGTCGATTAAGAGCCGTTATTTTGAAATTCAGACAAGGTGTGGCAGTGGCATTTTTTGATCTTCCTCATATTTTTGTAAGTGAAATTAGGTCATGAGAAGTGAACATTCTGATGTATTTAGTCCCCCAAAAAATTTTGATTGTTCGGTAAAAATTCCCAAAGTTTGATGTTTCGCAGGTTTTTTTTTTTTTGGTAAAACGATTGAAAGGCACATTTCAGTGCGCTGTAGTTTTTACAGAAACACCACCTCAAATTTATGTTCACATTTATTGATTGCATAGTGTCTGGTTATAAGGAACCCATAGTTATTTGGGTTGGGGTTGTTGCTTTCTTTACTTAAGCCGACGCAAAATATGGTTTTTAGTCCACTTCCCCCAAAAAGCAACACCCCGAAAAATTTTTAACATGTACTGAAAATTTATACTATGAAGAGATCCCACGCTTCTTTCTTTTTTACGCAACTTGACATATTTGTAGGTTCCATTGTCCATAAAAGCTTTTTTTTTTTTTCTAGAGTTGCTATTTTGAGTTAAATGCGATCAAAAAACCCAAAAATTTTGAAAATTTGTAAAAATATCAGTCTTTTTCTAATCAAAACAATGAAATATTAAACAGTTTTCGTTCCACATATTCTCTTCATAGTATAAATTTTCAGTATATGTTAAAAACATTTCGGGGATATGCTTTTTTGGGGAAATAACGCAGTTTAAAGTTGAGCAAAAGTGAACTAAAAACCATACTTTGCGGCCGCTTAACTAAAGAAAGAGACAACCCCAACCCAAATAACTATGAAGTCATCATAACCAGACACTGTACAATTAAAAATGTAAACATATATTTGAGGTGGCGTTTCTGTAAAAAACTACAGCGCACTGAAATGCAACTTTCATTCGTTTTACCAAAAAAAGCTGCTAAGCATCAGACTTTGGGAATTTTTACCGAGAAGACAATTTTTTTTTTTGGGGGGGGGGGGGGGGGGGGCTAGAAAAACTTCAGAATGTTCATTTCTGCTGACTTATTTTCACATTTAAAAAAAATGAGGAAAATCAAAAACTATCATTGCCAAAACTTCCGTTTTTTGTCTGATTTTCAAGGTAATGGCTCTTAATGTCAATCGTTTGTTTAACTACAAATAAGAAAAAAAAATTTTTTGATTGATCTAAATTTGCAAAAGAATGCGCAGAACATTGATAAATGTTTTGTTTGCCTATTTTCCAACATAGTTTTGAAGTCCCAACTGCCCTATGGCCTCAAAATGCAGAATTTGAAAACATTTTTTCAAAAATTTCCCGGGGGAGAATCCCCTGGACCCCCCAAAATTACGCATATTCTACCTCACTTAAGAATCCATTGCATGTCTCTTTAGATACCCCAACCACAATGAAGGTCAGTCAAAACCATTAACAACAAAAATAAAATTAAAAAACACACAAACACACAAGAAACAGCAGGGGGATCAGCAGGGGGGGGGATCAGTAAGAAAAAGACTCATAACACACAAAAATGTGTGTTTTTGGTCAATGTGCGAAATGGACCCTCCCCGAAATTTTTTTCTGGATACGGCCTTCAGATGCACATTACATGCATTATCTGTAAGCGGTCAAAATCTAAACGAGTCTAGTACTTTCATATTCTTAGTGAATCAAAGAAACACACATATATATATATCTTTTAACTGTAAACTCTGAGGAAAATATCTGAGCCCCCCCTTAAAATTTCGCATATGGGCGCCCATGAATATATCTACGGTTTATTTTTGCTGCAGAAAAACATTTATGTATTACGTTTTGCTGAAAACATCAACGGAAAAGAATAACGCGAAAAGCAAAAACAAGATTATGACGATACAAGATAGAGTAAGGTTTTTGTTACCTACCCACGAGCAAAAGAAAGATTTAGTGCGTCTTGTGTGGAATTGTTGGTTTTTCATTTATTCGAAATAAGAAAAGCAACTTCCTTTTCCAGCGTTTTATACGAACTTGCTCCGCTGGTATGAACAGTATCATGTCCACAAATTTTCTTCCATGCTATTTTACTCGGTTTTATTTTTGATTAAAAATCCTTTTTTCTTCTGGGGGACAAAATCTTTGTAGGAATGCATTTCTGGAGAAAGCATGGTATTTTCTTTAAGTAACGTTTATTCAGAAGCAATATGGAATGTTTACAATTGCTTATTTAGCAATGACAAATTGCTTTTTATTTTCAGTTTGGACCTTGAACGTCGTGTAGTCCCATTTTTCTGATTTGCCCCGAAGTCTGCCAACGTCGTGCGCCCCGATGCTCCATCTCCGCGGACGTCCACCGACCTCACACTGTAAAAAACGAATGTTATTTTTACAGTATAATTCAGCTAATTTAATAGTAATAAACTGTAAAAATGGCTGCTTTACAGTAATAAACCGTAAAATTGTTAATTTTACAGTTTATTACCGTGCTTTTTACAGTTTTTACCGGGAACCTCTGCTGCCGTTGTTTTTACAGTACAATATAGCTAATTTTTACGGCAATCAACTGTAAAACTGCTAACTTTACTGTAAAAAAACTGTAAAATTGGTAGTTTTGCAGTTTATTACTGTGCATTTTACAGTTTTAAATTGGAACCTCTGCTATTATAATGTAAAAAGAACAGTCCATTTTTTGCATTCCCACAATATAATACAGCTATTTTATTGTAATAAACTTTAAAAATTGCTAGTATTACAGTAATAAACTGCAAAATTACTAGCTTTGCAGTTTATTACCGTGCATTTTACATTTTTAAACTAGCACCTGCGCTGCCAGTATTACAATGCTGTTTTCACGGTATAATACAGCTAACTTTTAAGGCAATAAACTGTAAAATTTCTAACTTTACAGTAAGAAACTAAATTTGCTAATTTTACAGTTTATTACTATGCGTTTTACAATTTTAAATTGGAACCTCGGCTGCCAGTATTTTACTGTAAAAGCAACAGTTCATTTTTTAGCCTACTTTCCGTTAAAATAAAATAAAGCCGAAAAAATCATTAAAAGTGGCTTAATGCATCTTAAAAATATCGCCAAGTCCAAAAAAAAAAAAAGTCAAAAAGGAAGAAAAAAATTAAATAAATATAGAAAAATTGAAAATGGGAAAGTAGGGTTTTGAGATGGGGAGTTTGTGTGTCGGTCTGTCGGTCTGTTTGTCAGTCGGTCTGTCTGTCTGTCCCCCCCTAATAACTCTTGAATGAATACTCTGATTTAAACGGGTTTTTTTTTGTTCGAAAGATCTCGGCGAGTACACCCAAGGGCGGATCCAGAAACTTTTCAAGGGGGGGGCGATTGATTTTTTTTACCTTCATATATATATGTATATATACATATATATGTATATATGTATAACCCCCTCAAAAATGGCACATATACCCACCCCCCCCAAAAAAAAGAAGCATAAAAACACAAACATACGTATGTGTGCGTGTTGATGGGTCTTTTTCTTTTTGCTGATCCCTCCCACCTATGTTTTTTTTTTCTTCCAATGCTATTGCTTTCTGTGTTTTTTTTTAAATATTTTTAGAAGAATGACCTTTGTAGGGGATGCATTTAACTCTTTTAAATGAAGGAGGGTAGAATATCCCTAATTTTAGGGGGTCGGGGGGTTCTCCCCCGGGAAATTTTTAAAAAATAGATACAAAATTCTGCATTACGAGGCCTTATATGGGTATTGAGACTGCAGAAATATGAGAATAAAGTAATCAAACAAAACCTTTTAAATGTTATGCCTTTTGCAAATTAAGATCAATTAAAATATTTAAAAAAATATGGACCGACAAATCCTTGACATTAATCTGCAGAGATAAAGAACGAGGGAAGAAAAAAAATAAACACATCATCACTTATACTAGTTAAGGATTCCGGGCTGTTGTGCCGTGGTCTGAATGGCTTTAATCCATACGTTTCGATCGCAACTGCGGCGGTCATCTTCAGTGGGTGTCGTTGATTAATTTGGCGACTGATGCGAAATTTCGAACTGCTGCAAGATTTTAAATTGAAGACGCGGCGCCCTCTACCTTCCGGCTCGGGATTGACAGATGACTGGATGCCAAAGCTTGTTAACTTTTACTTCTTCCTCTTTCTTGTTAAAATTATTTGGGTGTTTGAAAATTTCAATGACCTCTCTATTCAATCTGGGGAAATAATTTGAAGTCCGTGAAATTATTTTGGCCTCTTTGAATTTTATATCATGGATTCCATTATTAATGGAATTTTGGCTGATGAGTAAACAAATTTCTACACAGTAGTAAAGCATTTCATTAGAAAATCTTGTCCTAGTATGCAGGTGACTGGGAATTTCAATCAGCAAATTCAGAAATTTTCCTCTTTGAATAGTTCAAGATTGGGAAGCCCCTGCATGCATTACACTAAACGGAACTTACCTTTAGTCTTTTCTGTGTTTGAAGGCGATCCAATGGATATTAACGGCGATTCAGTTGATAAAAGTGGCTCAGATCCAAATGATATATTTGATTTGCTACATTTTCCTTGTTTTAAGATACCTCTCCATAAAATCGCACAAACAAGAAAGTGTAATAACCGAACTAGGAACGTTGCTCAGTTCCACTGACTCCAAAAGGAGACTAAGACCACTTGAAATCGTGCTTATTTTCGTTACGTCATATAGACGGCGTCCCTCCATATGATGACGGGCGTCAAGAAATCGGCGACTCGGAATGTATGCATTCGAAGGCGAAGGATAGCCCCTTCTCCTTTTATAATTTGCATTTCTGCCTGTAGAGACTTTGAATTTATCGGCGCTGTCTTGAAAATGGTGCCAAATTTCAGTTCCACAAGAATAGAAAAGAAATATAATAATAAATCCCTCATTCCTAGAAAGGTAGAAAATTACTTTTTCTTTTTACATTTTTGGTAAGTGCCTGTTTCTTTCTTTCTTTTTTCCTTTTTCCCTTTTTTCTTCTTCTCTTTTCTTTTCTTTTCTATTTTTTTTTTGGCTCAAGTGGGGGGGGGGGCCGATCGCCCCCCTCCTTGTATCCGCGCTTGAGTACACCTCATTCCCATATTTTACTTTTCGATTTGAACCATTTTTGGTTCAACTTTAAACCGTTCAAACAGCCTGTCCCGCGATACTAACTTTTCAGTGAATAGTCCGATTTGAATAAACTTTATTTTATTCGAAATTATTTTGAAAGATCCGCTAACACAATAAGAAATGTACATGCAATGCACCGCCATTTTCGTTCTTATTAGGGATCACCACTCTGGAACAGGAAGTAACCGAGCTGAAGACAGATATCATTTTATAGTCGCAAAGAGGGCCAAAAAAAAAAGGAGCGGGTAGCTAATGCAAAATCAGATTTTGGAAAAGTCATGAAAAGTCTTATTCTTTTTTTTTTCCTTTTTTAGCCTACTTTCCCGTTAAAAATAAAAGAAAGACGAAAAAGTATCAAAAGTGGCTTAATGCATCCAAAAATATCGCCAAGTCCAAAAAATATCGCCAATTAAAAAAATATCGCCAAGTCCAAAAAATATCGCCAAGTAAAAAAATAAAAAGGTAAAATGAATATCGAAAAATTAAAAATTTGAAAGTAGGGTATTGAGATGGGGAATTTGTGTGTCGGTCGTCGTCGGTCGGTCTGTCGGTCTGTCTGTCCCCCCCCTAATAACTTTTGAATGAACATTCCGATTTGGACAAACTTTTTTTTGTTGGAAAGATCTCGGCGAGTACAGCTCATTCCCATATTTGATTTTTCGATTTGAATAATTTTTGGTTCAACTTTGTGCCGTTCAAACAACCTGCCCCGCGATACTAACTTTTTAGTGAACAGTCCGATTTGAACAAACTTTTTTTGTTAGAAAGATCTTGTCAAGGATACTTCATTCTCGTATTTACATTTCCGAATTGAACAATTTTTCGTTCAACATTGAACCGCTTAAACAAGCTGTCACCGCTAATAACTTTTGAATGAAAAGTCCAATTTAAGCAAACTTTTTTTTTTGTTTTTGTAAGGGTCTCATCAAGGATACTTCATTACCGTATTTAAATTTTCAATTCGAACATTTTTTTGTTCAACATTGAACCATTCAAGCCACCTTTCCCCATTAATAACTTTTCAGTGAACCGTCCAAATTGAATAAACTTTTTTTTTTGTTCGAATGATCACGGAGTGACTCATTCCCGTATTTCTTCTTTTGATTTGAACCATTTTTTGTTCAATGTTGAACCCTTCAGGTAAAAACTTAACATTTGAGCCTACGGGGAAATATAAGTTAAATGTTAAACCTATACTTAAAGTCAGATTTCTTTCAAACTAACTTTGTAAGAAAATGGTTTTGATAAATAATGTATGTAAAGTATTTTTCTGAATAATCTTCTGTGATGACTCTGATTCCGACTCTGACTTCGCAAACATGGCGGAAATGTAGGCTCAAAAACCAAAAAATAACTGACTGTGCAGACAATTTTTTGTTTATTTATTCATGTTTTATTTTATTTATTATTATTATTATTTTTTGGCAGACGATTTTTTTTGTCACAAAAATTTTTCATTCACGAGGGCATTTTATTTTTTATTTATATTTAACAACTGGCAATAGATTAAAAGTGAAATTCGAGACATTTTATTAACGAACGAGTTTTTTTTTTTTCTTTTTTTTTTCTCTTTCTTTGATAAAATGAGTTTTAATGTTCTTTGTACTTTTACTTATTTTTTTTTTTGAAAACGATTGAGGAATTTTTCTGCGGAAGAACTATAACAGTTACATTCTTTAAAAGGTGCGACAAAACTTTATTTATTCGTTTATTTATTGTTTACGTGTCTATTTCAGCTGATGAGAGGGTTATATTTTGCTTTTAGAAATCAGCTTTAAGTGCTAAAAAGGTATATTTGACATAATTTTCAGTCTCAGATAATCGAGAGAATAATGATCAGATGCTAGAATGCCGATGTCAATGTACGGGAAAGTAGGCTCGTTTAGTTCTTGACAGAACTGCTTGTTACAGTGTGCTTTCTACTACTAGTTAAGAAAAATAGTGTTTAGTAAAGACCTCAGTCAACAAACGAGCATATTTAAACTATGTAAGCATAGCAAAAATCGCCGATTACATAACCGCTATCATGAAATTATGCAATATAAAAATGTAAGCAGTATTCTTGGCAACTGTTTAAATGAGAGCAAATGGCAGAAAAACTTTCATTCTTCAAGAAATTTACTTGCTTCTAATGATAATTAATTGTTCTGCAGCATTAAAAGATAAAAAAAAAGAAAACGTCCGCTACATTTTATTATTAATTGAAACAAACTTAATATGTTTGAAGTTAAAAATCAACGTAAATAAAGCACAAATTGATTGGTCGGTGTTTTCCCGCTCCTATCGTGAGTTCAAGCGCACTGGCCCATTTGTTATAAATACCGGGGCCCACGTGCTTTGCGCTCAGTTCTCTTACAGCTTTCATGTTGTTTGCTGAGCTTCTTGCACTGAGGAAGGGGCTCCACTGTAGCCTTGAAATAGCTATTTGCTGTACTTTCTACCTTTTTTGTGCTTTATTTACGTTGATTTTTAACTTCAAATATTATTCAGCACAAAGCTTATTTGATCTTTTTTCATTTAAACTTAATATGGTTTTGGTAATAAAACCGTGAGAAATGGGTGTGTTTGTTACTTTTTTTTTACTTTTTTTTTCCTTTGTGCAATAAGTAGTTAATACTTAGGTTCTGTTACGTCGAAAATATTTTATTTTAGTTTCCTCTTATTCAGGGTTCCTTTTTTTATAAAAATACGAATGTGCTAGAAAATGAATACTAGAAAATGGTTTAATTAAAATATTTTGTACAAAAGAAAAATAGTAAGAGCTTTTAATTAACTTTCGTAAAAAGTAACAATTCAAATTATGCATACAAATCTAATTTATTATTCTACTAAAAAGTTTATTTCCAAGAAAATGAAGGAAATAAAAAGCTTTTGAAAAACGTATTCCTTTTACATTGTAATTCCTGGCTGTTTTTCTACTTCGAAAAAAACGAAATAGCAGTAAAAAAAAGGTTTTTTTTTTCCGATTATTAAAAACAGTTGAGAACTTCTTTTCAAGCAAATACTTTTAGTAAAACAATGTATAAAGTTTCATTTGTTACAAATTATTTCATAACAGGAATGCATAACTTATTTATGTGTTTGAGAAAAATTCTTCTCTCTCATTTTTTAAATACCAGGTTGTTCCTATTATTAATTTTAATTACTGAAAGCTTTTGCTCATAAAACAAAAAAATAAAAGAAAGAAAAAAACTTAAGTTACCCTATGTCAGAGAAAGGGACGATAAGTCCTGAACTCATTTCCACAATGTTCAACATTTTCTTATAGAAACTAAGTAAGAAGTAAAAATGGGCAAATAAAGTGACAATTCAAACTATTATTTTTAAAAGCATATAAAACAACGTTAAAAAATACACATGCGCAGGAACGCTTTTTAACGTTGTTTTATATGCTTTTTTATGCACAAAAGTATCTATTTTATTTACTCTGTCTTTTGTCAGTAAATATTTTTTTCTCTTCTTGAATATTTATAGCAAAAGTTTGGTATTTATTTTGCAGATATGAAAAAAATTTAGTTTTGATCTTAATCCTTAATTAAATAGCAAGTAAGAATTAAAAAGACAAATAAAGCATTTCCGAAACTAACAGAATCATTTTAAGTAAGTAAATGCTTTGAGAATATAAAATCACGCGGTCAAAAAATTAAAAAAGATCATCTCGTCCTTTATCCATCCCCAACTGAACGCTTTCTTGCAGACCCGCTACTAGGAGGGCAGTGGCTTTTTGAGTTCATAGACTCACTGTAAAAAATTATTGTTGTTTTTACAGTATAATACAGTTAATGTTATAGCAATAAACTAAAAATTTGCTAATTTTACAGTGCTAAACTGTAAAATTGCTAATTTAACTTGAAGAAACAAAAATTGCTAATTTAACAGTTTATTATCGTGCATTTTACAGTTTTAAACTGGAAGCTCGGCTGCCATTATTATACTGTTGTTTTTACAGTTACTAAATTTTACGGCAATAAACTGTAAAATTTTCTAACTTGACAATAAAAAACTGTAAAATTTCTAGTTTTGCAGTTTATTACTGGGCATTTTATCGTTTGAAGTTGGAACCTCGGCTGCCGGAATTGTATTGTAAAAACCACAGTTCATTTTTGCAGTGCTGTTACAGCAGCTTATCTTGCCGTGTGTGTTTCTTATTGTGTTCTCAAGCTTGTGTGTGCTTTCTGTTACTTTAGCTGTCTTGTATTCGTAACATCGGGAAAAGAACTTCTGGAAAATTGAAAATATTTCCATTTTGTTGTAAAATACGTCCTCGGGTAAGCTTTAAAATTCGATTTTTGAGCGAAAATTTATTCGAAACAACAAGTAATCCCTGGAAAAAAAAAAAAAGTCCGTTGCCCATCATTATTAATCACCTTTTGTCGTTGAGCAGTAAGTTTCCGGATTTGGGCAGATTCGGAAAATCAAGAAGACCAAAGATAAGTTTGAGGAATTGGGAAAGTAGAGCTTCTCCAGCACCCAGCTTACAACCCCAATTGACCAATCCGATTGCAATCTTTTTCGCTCAATGCAATCTATATACATAAAAATGGATGTATGTTTGTTCGTTCGTTTCTTTGTATGTTTGTTCCTCATACAAATCCACAGTTTGCGTCGGATTCTCATCAAACTTGGCACAGAGGTTCCTTGATGCACTAGAATTCACATGGGTGGGGTGTTGAAATTTTTAAGAAATCCAAAAAGCTCAAAACTCAACATTTTGTATCAAAATGGCCATTTTCTTTCAATTTGGAATAGATAAAGTTCTTGAGATAAGGCTTTAAGCATACAAATTGAGAAAATTTAACACATTTAAAAAAAGTATTTTCCAACAAATGTTACGATGAACAATGAATTATCGATTTAAGGCTTCTCTATTTCATTTTAGCATTAAAAAAGTTAAAAACAATTATAATTAGCTATGTTGTATTAATGAGCACCCGGGAAACGCCGGATAATAAGGTGGTACTTTCTAAAAGGACGCAGGTTCGGATCGCTTGCAAAACTTGAAGAAGAGTGTCAAGAGTTCTTTGATTCGACGCCATCTGAATGGCAGTCTGATAAGATACACTTGCAGACTGATGCTAAAAGAGGATTTATAATGACGACTTTATTTAGAGGAATAGTTGTTCTTTTCAATAAATTTGAGCCCGAAACTTTGAATTTTCTAACTTCATCGCGCACTTTTTACAATCTAGTACAGTTTTTGTTGCTTTTTACTTAAAGTAGATGACTAAATAATAATTTTAAAAAAAAACACTAATTTGGAAGGATACGAAACTCTTGAACTGTCTTTGATGCGTTACATAGTCTTCAGCCAAGTAGCATCAACTCATCGGATTTTGTTCGACCAATCATCGAATTCCTCGTAAACTGATCCCGTAACGCACGCTGACATCGTTCCGATCAGTGTCCGAGCACGGTTTTTGATGAGCTACTTTTCATCGGAAAGCGATATCCTTCCGATCCACTTTCCCGATGAAAATAAGCCGAGCATCCAAAATTGATCTTAAATTCATCGGCACGGGACTGGACTGCTCGTAAATTGCTCCAAATCTCATCAGGTTTCGAGCAAAACTCATCGGATTTTGCTGCTCGGATTCTGTTTGGCCGATGAGACATATTGGAGCAATCCCGATGAGAACTCATCGAATCTGATCATCGGCAAATGAGAATGTCATCGGGTTTCGATGAATGGCCGATCATCGGCGGATGAGACTATGCTGCTAAGGCACTCACCTACGGTTTAGTTTCATAGATCACCACAAGTATGTTTTAATAGAATCTGTTTCTATTTACACTAACTGACTCTGTGCAAATGATTTGATTGAAATCCAAGCATAAAATACGAATACATAGACATAATGCAAAACACTGAGCGAAAAATTAAAACTTGATTTTCCAGCGCACTCCTACTAAATACAAGTTCATATAACATTCTTTTACAATATGATATTTCTATACAAGTGATGTAATGAACTTGCATGAGAAATATAAAAAGGGGAGCCCGTGCAAAAAAGGAAAAACAGACATGACAGCGAGCAGAAAATGGACGTGAAAAATGATCCCCAAGTAACCTTTTACAACAACTCTGTCAGAACATCCTGGATAAAGGATTGCTTATAGGCACGAAAAAGGACTTCCGTGCCCCATTACATGTATCAAAATGTAAGAACTCAATTTAAGGCTTTTTTTCCCCTTTTCGAACGCTCGCTTTCATTTATTATGGCTAATGATGCATTGAACTATAATATCGAGCAATATAATCCGGGAAAAACATTAGGGCTAGAAGTATTTGGCGATATGTTTTAGGAGTAACTAAAGTAATATGATCTTAAATTGAAGATAAGTAAAAAAAAAAGATGCAATACATAAAAAAGGATTTTGTAAGTATTTTTAGAGTTTTGTATGTATTTAGGATGTTCAGAAACTTTACTTATTGATTAATTATCATATTAAATAATGGTGCATCACGGAGAAGGGTTTCTTGCTTATACACATTAGTTCAAAAGCAATGATAAAAATATTAAAATGTCGATAAACGAGCAAATATATAGGAATTTTAAAATATAAATAGTACAGCACAATCAAAGCCATATCATATATTCTATTCGTTTAAAAATAAATGTGTAATAAATGGGTTACTTCCTATATAAAAAAGTAAGCATGCTTAAATTTAAAAATGGTGCAAAAAAATTATTTTAAAAATCACAGCACTATCAAAGCAGTCCTATAGACTTGACAACTTTTTAAAAATATGCAATTATAGATGTAACTTTAAGCATGAACAAAATCGGAAACTATGTAAGTGTACAAATTCTGGATTTAAACAGTTTTATTTCTGGATTTAAACAGTAACAGTAGTCGGCCACAATGACATAAAACTGCTCATAAATAACATATTTTTAATTCAAAATCGGATATGAAGCATTCACACATTAATTTACCTATCCCCAAGTATCAGCCAATGACAGTTAAGTTTTGGGTACTTTACCATGAATAAGTACTGAGTCATTTTATTTTTAATACTGTGCCCGTCATCCTAGTTTGCGATTCCGCTTATTTTTTTGTTAAGCGGACACATCTTCCTTAAATGGTAAGTATTCTAATTTTCATTTTACTGTTCATTTGAATACATTTTATTGTAATGGAGTACATAACATAATGTTTCAATAAAAAAAAAAACAAACTTGCTCTTTGATTCAATTGTTCTATAAAGGGGTGGCCGACTACTGGGTATAGAATTGCTCTGCGTTTCCAATAGTCGGCCACGTCAGGTCGACCACTGATTCTAATTACTTTCTTCGAAATATAGCAATGGCGTTCAAATTCGACATCTCTGTTTTAATAAATAAACAGCTTCAATTTTTAGACGATGGAAAAACGATACAGCAATAAAAGATTTTAATCATTTTATTTTATACTTTGTTTCTTTATTATTGCTCAGACGATTTTTAATGCTTCAAAAGAGCTCAAATTTTCATTCTGATAGTGTTGGTGTCGTAGAGCGATAAATTTCGAATATATTCGCAGAGACATTTTATTTTGATGCATCAAAATGAAATGTACTGTAATGAAGCGATGGTGTTCAGCAAAGAAGCGACTGATAACTAACATATGTATTAACGAATTATCTACATAACAACGAAATGTGGATATACCCGCTTAGTACTAAAAAGCACTACAAAAATTGTCTTCCGAAAATCACACATTAGGAAAGAATTAAAACTGCTTAAATGTGCAACGAAGGGAATTGAAATAAGTAAAAATCGATAGCACAGCCCAATCTTAAAATTCTTATACACATTACTTTTAAAAAGCACATTTTATACAACATTATCTTTCGCTCCGAAGGGCAAAACTTCTGTAATGACCATACGCTTAGAATTTTAATGCTATCTGAACGACATTTTTGGTAATGCTTCTTCAAAAATTTGGGTTTGTTATAAAGTTAATTTTGTCTGAACATAATGCTTCAAAGCACGAATAATTTATTTATTACCGTAATAAAACGTAGCGTTAATGACGCAAATGTGTGAAATATTGCGTATTCCAAAAATAAGTATTTAATCTCTACTAGTATTGATTGAAAGGTATATGGGTCAACTTGGGATGTTTAAAGAGTAAACTTTACTGAAAGTCTGCAACACTTCTGTCTCTGAAAATCTTATTCATTCATTTATCACTTATTAGCTGCATGGCCTGTCTTTGCACCGGGCTACATTGAGAATAAAAGCTTTTTTCAAGTGAATAGTCTAAAAATCTCGATTAGATCAAAGTCGATATTTTACCTGTATGCAGGACGCAAAATTATTCGATCCCACGTTACGAAAAAATCCTAAAAGCAAAAGCAAGAATTTTATTCATTCATTATCAAGAAAAAACAGCAACACCTTTTTCTCATCAATGATTCTTATCACGCTATTTAATTTCTTTCAAGCTCGTGCAGACGATATTTATATATAATTTAAAATTGATATTTTCAAACTTAAAAACGCCCATATCTTTTTTTCTGAGTGAAGTTTCCGCAACTTACCGGAAGGAAATCCTCTTAAAAGTTATTTCTCGCGAGCTTTCCAATGAGACCAAAATCGAGAGGATCGATAATTACTCCGGGTACAAAGAGCCGTTTTAAGCCATTTTCGAGTCCTTAAACAGAAATTCGAACAGTTCCGTACTTTTCTATCGCTCGAAAAACTCCCATACAACCCTTCCCGGGTGGCCAAGTACTTCTCTGCCAAATTTGGTCCAGATCCGACTCAAGCTGTGGATTTGTATAAGGAACATACACACATATTCTTTGTATTATTTATATGAATAGCCTGTATTAGTATTATAAAAATAACACAAAATAACCTCTGTTTAATGTATTAAATGTATTTTCTCCACTTCACAGGTTTTAATGAGAATTTTAACAAACATTAGAATATAATGTATTTAATAAGTGCTGATGATATTAACTTTTTCATTCAAGAAAATTAAAAAGTTCAGAATATAAATGTTTCATTGATTTAATCATCTACATAGAAAAGAGAGAAATAAGATCTACTTATTATTTAATAGGGGTGCGACATCGAAGGCAAAACATCGATGTTTTAAGACATCGATGTTTCGAAATTAAGACATCGATGGTATTGATACATCGACCAAAAAACATCGATGTTTTCAAACATCGATGTTTCAAAACATCGATCTTTTTTTATAAAAATTACTTACACATTTAAATTTACAGTAATACAGTAACTCCCCAATACATTGCGCCTCTTTATATCACTCAATTAAATTTATCTTTTGTCTCCTGAAAAACATCAACCATATGATATCGATGTCAATTATAGAAAACTTTTTTAGTGAGATAGATACTGCAACTGCTGATTGACTGCATAATTTTTATTTATCGGATATTTTTATGAAACTTTTTTTTTTTGAAATGTAAAACACCGTTATCGAAAAAAAATTCTAAAGTAAAACAAAAACAACGATGTTTAAAAACCGTTGATCTTCGGTAGTAATTTTTTAAAAAATCTATTTCAATAAGATAGATATTGCAACTGAATCTTTTTTATTGCATATTTTTATAGCTTTCTGCTGAAGTTTAAAACAGACATCGAAAGAAAAAAAAACATCGAACGCGAAACAGTGATCATTAGAAGACATCAACCTTAAAACATCGATGGTAACTATTAAAAACGTCTTCTAACGAGGTTGATAGTGTAACGGCTGATTAACGACATCGATAATAATCATCGATAAAACATCGATAATAATCATAGAAAATGTTTTCTAATGAGATTAATACTGAAACTTCTGATTAAGAATGAAAACTTCTTAATAAGCCTGCAGGGTCATTCCATAGAAATGTCAACCTCAGCCGAAGAAAAAAAAATACCGAAGTAAAAAAAGTATCAAAAAATAAATAAATAAATAAATAAATAAAAATCACACAACATAAGAAGTTACAAAAATTGAAAAAGTATTGTAATTATCACTGAGATTAGCCAAAATAAATAGTTTGTAGTGTGTTCACAGCTTATTATTCGATGGTTACGTTAGTCACACTCCATCTTGAGTAAAAGTGACACGAGAGACTTAAGAAAATTAGGATTTAATAAATGTGTTTTATGTTTTTAAAAGCCAACTTTACACATTTTTCAGATATATCATTCAATTTTTAACACTTGCTTAACTTTGAGAAATTTTTGCCTCACAACATGAGCATTCATTTTCAGGGTTGCAAAAATACACTGAAGTGACAAAAGTCATGGGATACCTCTTAATATCGTGTCGGTCCTCCTTTTGCCCGGCGAAGTGCAACAACTCGACGTGGCATGGACTCAACAAGTCGTTGGAAGTCTTCTGCAGGAATATTGAGCCATGCTGTCTCGATAGACGTCCATAATTGTGAAAGCGTTGATGGGGCAGGATTTTGGGCACGAACAGACCTCTCGATGGTGTCCCATAAATGCTCAATGGGATTCATGTCGGGCGATCTAGGTGGCCAAATCATTCGTTGGAATTGTCCAGAATTTTCTTCAAACCAATTGCGAACAGTTGTGGCCCGGTGACATGGCGCATTGTCATCCATAAAAATCCCATCGTTGTTTGGGTACATGAAGTCCATGAATGGCTGCAAGTGATCTCCAAGTAGCTGCACATAAGCATTTCCAGTCAATGTTCGGTCAAGTCGCACTAGAGGACCAAGTCCATGCCATGAAAAAACAGCCCACACCATTACGGAGCCACCACCAGCTTGAACAGTGCCTTGCTGACAGTTTGGGTCCATGGCTTCGTGGGGTCTGCGCCACACTCGAACCCTACCATCGGCTCTTACCAGCTGAAATCGTGACTCATCGGACCAGGCCACGGTTTTCCATTCATCTAGGGACCAACCGATATGCTCACGTGCCCACGAGAGTCGCTGCAAGCGATGTCGTTCTGTCAGTAAAGGCACTCGAGTCGGTCTTCTGCTGGAATAGCCCAAGAAATCCAAATTTCTCCGCACAGTTCTAGCAGACACGTCCATTGTACGTCCCACATTGATTTCTACGGTGATTTGACGCAGTGTTGCTTGTCTGTTAGAATTTACGACTCTTTGCAGACGTCGCCGGTCTCGATCTTTAAGTGCAGGCGGTCGACCACTGCGCTGTCCATGGTGGGATGTTATGCCTGAAATTTCATACTCTCGGCACACTCTTGACACAGTGGATCTGGGAATGTTGAATTCTCTAACGATTTCCGAAATGGCATGACCCATGCGTCTAGCTCCAACTAACATTCCGCGTTCAAAGTCTGTTAATTTCACGTCGTGCGGTCATCATCACGTTAAAACCTCTTCACATGAATAACTTGAACAGAAATGAAAGCTCTGTAAAAGCACTGCGCATTTATACCTGTTCTATGCGATGCTACTGCCATCTGAAAATTTGCATATTGCTATCCCATGACTTTTGTCACTTCAGTGTATTACGTTAGTCACACTGCTATTTTGGTTGAAAAAATATCTGTCAGTAATTTTGTTTTAAATTCTCAGCAGAAATGATACATAGACACCATGTACATTGTAGATTCACCAGAAAAATAAAAAAATATTTTTTATCCTTTAAGTTACAAGTAAAAACAGTTACAAAATCATGTCTGAATGTTACGTTAGTCACGATGGAATGACCCCAGATTGCATATTTTTATCAAGCTTTTTTTGCTAGATTGTAAAACATCGACATCGAAAAACACATCGAACCCAAAACATCGATGTTGGAAAAACATCGAACCGCAAACATCGATGGTAAAAACATCGATGTTTTAGCAAAAACATCGATGTTTCCAAAACATCGACATCGATGTCGCAGCCCTATTATTTAAACGAGGAAAATGTCAAACATTTCCATTTTCTATACATACTATATATCTTCACTTAGTGGAATAAAAAGTAAAATTTGAAAATTATTTAGGATCCTTGCTATTTCGTTCAAAATATTCTTGGAAAATACTTTTTTAATGTTTTTTTTATTACTGTTAAGCTCCTCCGAGCCACATAAAGATAATTGTTTCATCATCATGTGGTTCAATTGTTTTGGACAAAATATATCTTTACTTCGAAAAAAGCAAAATAACGTAAAATGTTTACCCTTTCATCTGCACTTCTACCTCATAACTTTATGCTAAAAAAATTTCCAAATGAAAGCTCCATATTTCTGTAAAACTTCAAGGTATTTAGGAAATGTGTGTGGGGGGGGGGGATAGTGAAATATTTCTACAGCTTACAGCGCTATCTATAGAGAAATATTTTAACTCACCCATGTAGTGAATTCCAGTTTCAAACAATAAATTAGTCTAAAGATCCAATTACATAATTATGCGTTCCTTTTTAATTTGTTACCCATGTTGTTATGTTTTGTGATTCATCAAAAATAGGATTTGTCCTTACAAAGTGATAAAGTTCTTATAATTAACATCTTAAAGTATCAATTTAGATCCACTGATGTCTAGTGCAGTATTATTTAGGGAATATAAGGCATGTTTTATTTTTAATGTTTAATGCAATTGATCAGGCGTACGAGGGAGGTGGCATGAAATAATTTATTTCGTTAACTTGCTCTTTCAGTTTCTAAATCACGTCCGTATTTATTTAATAGTCCTTTCACTTGCACTCCTTCATTTATTAATTTTTCTGATTTGTTCATTAATTTACTTATTTCTTCATTTATTCACCATTTTATTCACTCCATCTATTGTTTCTCATGTATTAATTTATTTGCTTAACGTTTTAGTATTTATTCGTTTACTCATTCATTCGTCAATTTACGCATTTTTTTAATCAAAAATATTTTCAATAATCAAATAGAAGACGTTCCATTAGAAGAACATTTTATTTTTCACTTTGTCTCATGAATTTTTAATGCGAAATTTTTTCAAAAGTACAAATTTACTGTTAAAAGTTTAAACAATGATCTTTCAAAGCAAGTTGCGTTACAGTATACTGTGTTCTTTTTCTCTGCGCTGTAATTTATAGAACCAAATTACCAATTTGTTCATTTTGGAAAAGATCAGCTATCTTAACCATTAAATCTTGCCACACCTTCCCCTTTTTCCCAAACACCAATTGATTTCTTTAAAATTGTTAAAAACTCATTAAAAAGAGTTGAGCCAAATACAAATAAAGCATCAGTAAAAATTCAGAAACAAAGAACTTCACCATTTTATCAGTGAAACTCTTAACATTTATTAAGAGAAGGACTGCGTGGCAAACAGCGTGATTATTGTATTTTCTTATCTAGAGAGTGTATTTTAGCTGTTGTGACCTCTATTTTAAGGCAGGGATTCAAGTGAAACAGCACTGCTATCGCTTCGAATTGCAATCGCTACTGGAAGTGAATTAGATTATCATCAACTTAACTTGGCATGACGTCACTACGGGTGGAGCCAATAAGAGCTCACAAGCACTCAGCGATCTCCTCTTATTCGCCAAGTAGGCTGTGACGTTTTATCTAGCTCGTTTTTCATAGGCAAACGTCACGCTGACGTCACGATGTTTTTATCAAGAAACGTTCTAATGTAATTCATTCCCAGTAGCGATTGTAATTTGCGATCGCCTGTTCCACTTGAATCCCTGCCTAAGTCGTTGATTGAGCTTTCCTTATTTTAATGCGGAATGATATTTCAGTTTGAAAACGAGGAAATTTGCTAAACATGAAAATGACCTTATTATGCGGGGCGCAGTAATGTCGGTTTTCTATTTTCTTGCATTGCTTGTTTCTTAACGGATTACAAAATAGGGTTATATTAAAAGTACAATATTCTTTCCTACTGTACTGTAATTTTTTGAATAAATTTCTAATTTGATGATTTTGGAAACGTTATATTAACTCTTTTACTTCGCCCCACATTCACCTGCATAATAATAATAATAATAATAATAATAATAATAATAATAATAATAATAATAATAATAATAATAATAATAATAATAATAATAATAATAATAATAATAATAACTATAATAATAATGATAATGATAATAATAATAATAATAATGATAATAATGGTAATAATAATAATAATAATAATAATAATAAAGGGTAACTGGTAAACAGTCGAACATTATAATGCCCTAAAATATGTATTAATGTCAGTAACATAATATGTCAGTAGTGTCATATAAGTCATGGTTTGCGTTTCGTACCCTTACATAACATGGAAGAATTTTGCAGGAAAACCTACGAAGTAGATTTTAATATTGTTCGATAAATAAATATAATATAAAAAAATTTGAGTTTTAACACCTCGAATTCAAATTATGTTTTTCGCTGTGTCGAATTGCGATAGGTGCGTGTGTGTTCCTTTGCCACCATGTCCTGCATGGTAGTGCAGCAGGGTTGTTGCAAACTCCGTCTCGCTGCGCCACCATGGGCTGTGAGCATGTACGGGTTAACCCATTAATGCCTGACATTTTTTTTTTCAAAGATGTTTTTTATACTGGTTACAAACAGTGTTTAATGGACAGGAAAAATAATAAAAAAAAATATTATGTAAAAAATAATTTTTTTATTAAGGAAAGAAAAATCGTCCCTTAAAAGTGACGATAGACCCCAGAGGGTACATACTTTTTTTACTATTTTTTTTCCTGCCTACGATATAATATTTAAAAAGATATTTTATAAGAAGAAATAAAATCAGCAATGAACATAAACTGGGAAGCTGGGAATAACTTTGAAAACTTCGCTTTTTTTCTTGAGATTGTGAACGACGTCATTTTTGATAAAGATCATATTAAAACTGCTACAGGACACACTTTACAATGGTTATGTGCTGCAATCTGTTAATAACGAATTGAAACAATACCAAGGTACTCACTGAACACTATTATTTGGTTGAAATGTTCATTTTGGGGAAATTCAGACACTTTTTTGGACCGTCCCTAAAAGGGGACGGTAGGCATAATTGGGTTAATGGAGCACCGGCAGGAGAAAGTGATGTTTTGGCAGAGTGCCAATCTGAAAGAGGGACTGCACGACGATTGAGGTCCAAATGGAAAACATATGGCAAATTGTCATTGCTAAAAAATTTAGTATAAGCAGCACGTAGGATAGGCCGACCGGTGAATGAACACTTAAGCGAATTTTCAATTACAAAAATTCATAGGGTTATTAAAAATTGTAGCATTTGCGATATGACAGTGAAGACACTTTAGACGATATACGTAATTATTTTCAAAAAATTGGGATAGATGTTAAGATTCCGTATTCGGTTTTATGGAGGGTTAAAACGCAGAAAGGGCCAAACCCAGTGAATGAACACCCCTACATTGCAAAAAATGAATGTGTTTTCACAGTATGATACAGCTATTATTACAGTAACTAGCTGCCAGGGCAGCTAGATTAGCTTCCTGCGGCATGTTGATGCATAATGTCCCTCCGCCACCAACTCTTACCTCATTCTGATGTGATATTATTTGATATAATTCAATTTTCATAAGATTTTAAGACATACTACGTACGTGGCCCACTAATGCCAAGCAGCTAGCTGCGTGGCCCGGCGTTGCACGGACGCTTCTCGCCTTTAAAGCAGCAAAGAATGTTTCAAGAAACTACTCCCCGCCAAGGCGGCTCGCTAACAGGCGCTTCACGCCTTCACTTTTTTTCCTGCATAAAAAAAAATCATTCGAAATAATGAGATGCTTCGCGCCTTCAAAATGGTGAGGAAAGTTACAGCAAGTTCTGCTCGCTCAAGGGAAAGAAGCAGACATAGATACTCAGTTTTTAATATAAGTAGATGGCTTTTCAACAAATGAATGTTTCAAAATATTACAAGTAGCTAGCGATAAAAATACTATGTAAGTCGCCCGCTTATGAGTTTCGTGTTTGATTTAGTTAAACCTTTATTCAAAATTCTCATTATCATTGTTATTACTGTTTCATAGCAACCACGTTTTGCAATGCAACAATGGATTTCATATTTAATCATTTATTAGGCTTAATCGCTTTAAATTTGACTGCTTATTAATTGATATCTTCGCTAATTAAAATCGTATAATTACATAAATTGAAACTAATGATGCTTGAAAAATTACCAATCTATCGGTACCTGGCTCGACTTTCAATTTATTGGCGTTCAGGAGAAAGAAGCGTGACATAGAAAGAAAGATAGTTAGAAAGAAAGTTTTTAATATAAGTAGATTTTACAGTAATAAACTGTAAAACTGCTAATTTTACAGTAATAAACTGTAAAACTGCTAATTTTACAGTAGTACACTGTAAAATTGCTAGTTTACTGTAATAAACTGTAAACTGTTGCTATTTTTACAGTATATTACTGTGCATTTTACAGTTTTAAACTGGAACCTCTGTTGCCAGTGCTACACTGTTTTTTTAGTGTAATATAGCTAATTTTATGGTAATAAAGTGTAACATTGCTAGTTTTACGGTAAAAAACTGTAAAACAGCTAGTTTTACGGCTTATTACTGCGATTTTACAGTTTTAAACTGAAATCTCTACTTTCAGTATTATATTGTAAAAATAACTTATTTCAAAAAATTATACGCGGTACTCATTCACTGATCGGTCTATCCAACTTGTATCGTACGTTAAGAACTATGTGGAATAAATCGGAATAAATCGGTGGAACTCTGAGTGGCTGAACATTTTCATCCAAATGGTCTTAAGATACATTTACTTTAAAGTCTTCACTTTCAAAGCCATGTTTGGACAAGGAAATTAATTAAAATTGTATTGTATTTCTTTCAAACATCTAATATCTATGCAAATATTAATTTACTACTTTATCGCAAAACGACATTTTGATCCATTTGCATTTCATCGTTAGGGCAATACAATTCCGAAACTCAAAACTCTAATCTCATTTCTAATCTGACACAAGTCATTCCTAACGTTACTTTCCCAAACATGTGCGGCGAGATATTTAAGAATCTAATTGAAGAAAACGTACAAGTTCATTAAGCTATGGGATTCTTTGTTCTAGCAGCAAAGTCGCAATATAAAGTCATTAAAATGGCGAGAGCGCTGGCTGGGAGGAAGAATGTTTGCAATGCGATTCAATTAATCTCTAGGAACTATTTTTCTTTCGAGGGAACAGGCTAATAAAGATGGCTTCCCCCTTTACGCACGCGAGTTTAATCTGAGGTAAAGATAATGTTTAATATTAACACAGATGCTTGGTTTCTTATTGATGATTGACGTTTTCAGGAATTAAGTGAAAGATTCAGTTAGATTTTAATGCAATAAGGAACGTATAAAGTTTTTTTTTTTTTTTTTTTTTTTGTTAATTAAAAAAACTTATCGTCACCTTAGAGTAAAAGTTACACGTTCAAAAAGTATTTTTTGTATGCCAGTTAAATGATATAGATGTTTTTTAATAACCGAACGAAAATGGGTCCGTATACTGTAAAAAATGATTGTTTTTTTACAGTACAATGCAGCTGATTTTATAAACATAAACTGTAAAAATTGCTAATTTTACAGTAATAAACGGTAAAATTGCTATATTTACAGTTTATTACCGTGCATTTTAGTTTTAAACTGGAACCTCTGATGGCAGTATTATTCTGTTGTTTTTACAATGTAATACAGCTAAATTTTACGCCAGTAAACTGTAAAATTTCTAACTTTACAGTAAGAAACTGTAAAATTGCTAGTTTTACAGTTTATCGCTGCGCATTTTACATATTTAAATTGGAACCTCGGCTGCCAGTATTATTCTGTTGTTTTTACAATGTAATACAGCTAAATTTTACGCCAGTAAACCGTAAAATTTTCTAACTTTACAGTAAGAAACTGTAAAATTGCTAGTTTTACAGTTTATCACAGCGAATTTTACATATTTAAATTGGAACCTCGGCTGCCAGTATTATACTGTAAAAACAACAGTTCATTTTGGCAGTCTATATTGAGTTACGCGAGTTAGAAATAACTTTTTTAACAGTACAAAGACTGAAAATTGTCGTATACATAGAAAGTCTGAAACGGCCACTGTCATCTTTTCCTTATTTTTGACTGATATCTTTATAAATTTCATTCGTTTAAGTTCATATGCCCCGCATATCATTTCCTATGAGGAAAAAAATGTTGCATGTTTAATAACTTCAGTGATGCTATCTCTAATACGCACACCAAAATGTAAAGTGCTAGTTTCTCTATTGAAGAGAGATTCTGACAGTTGGGTGGTGGGCAGTCGGCAAGAATTCGAATTTGGAATTTCGACGGCAAAAAAAGCAGGATCAACGTAACACTAGAGTGAAAAGAACTTCTTCATGCTACAACAAGTAAAAAAAAGGGAAACATGTCTCCATTTTTATTATAAAATTCTATGGAGGCAATTGTGGCCCCTCCCGTCCTTCTGGGTTCAATATTTACACTGCTATGAAGTTAATGATTAAATGAGTGTTCAAGTAGGGTCATAATATGAAAAGTCAAAAAATTCAATTTTGCTCAATTGGTTATTTTAAATTTAATTAAGCAAAAAAACATACGTCTTTTTAGTGTTAAATAAATCCTCTTTTAGACCCTTTCCTACAAGCCGAAAATTATGATGGACCTTTCGAAATTTTTTACAGTGTTGTTGTTTTACGATGTGGTTCAACTTTTAGTAAAATAAAAACAACAAGTTGACATACACGTAAAAAGATTAATTAATACACATTGAAGCAAAATGTACTTAAATCTTTCGATGCCTTTACACTGCGTTTAATTTTTGCAGAACTAGTAGTGGTTTCGGAAAATTCAAATACTCTGTTACTTATAAAGTTTACTGTTACTTATGTTTAAAAAAAATACACAAGTGTTACGGCAGTAATACAAAACACACTAATACCAGGTTGAAAATCAAAGTTTCTTGAAATAAAATGTTAACATAACAATTCTTAAAGTAAACTAGCTGTCGTGGCCGTCACGAAACTTTCTTCTATATCTATCTTATGAATTCCGGTTACAAAATAAAATACGTACTCGCCAGAATAATTGGAGACAGCAGCTCCAATTTCCCAATTATCGTAATAACCCGGCAAATGCAGAATCAATGAGCGAAATTGGAAATCATTGCAAAAGCCTTGTTTAGATTAATTGCAAACATTTTATTTTTAGTAAAAAGAAATTGGCAATAGTTAAAAATTTCAAATCATTGAAAGTTTTCAGCTGTTTTGATAATTAAATAGCGTGAAAGCGATTTTTTAATGAATTAATTTTTCGCATTGTTGACTAAGCGCAAAAATCACCCCACCCTCCCCCTGGGGCGATTGGCGCCAAAATTTAATCGATGCTTGCTTCCAGAATGAGTTAGTGTTATTCCAAATTTCATTCAAATCGCAGCAATATTTCCCGAGATACAGTAGGTGCAATGACAAAATAAGCACTTTTGATTGCTCCACCCCCCTTTGAGATATTGACACACAAATTGAATCAGCTTTTGTACTCAATAGGGTCTACCTATGAACCTATTTTCGTTTGATTCTGCCGGTTACTTTCTGAGATATAGCAGTCACCCCCACGCAGAACACGTGCGATTGCTCCACCCCCCTTCGAGATATTGACAAACAAATCAAATCAACACCTGTACTCAGTAGGGTCTACCTATGGACCAATTTTCGTTTGATTCCGCCGGTAACTTCCTGAGATATAGCAGTCACCCCCGCGCAGAACACGTGCGATTGCTCCACCCCCCTTCGAGATATTGACAAACAAATTGAATCAGCTCCTGTACTCAGTAGGGTCTACCTACAAACCAATTTTCGTTTGATTCCGCCGATTACTTCTTGAGATATAGCAATCACCCCCGCGCAGAACACGTGCGATTGCTCCACCCCCCTTCAAGATATTGACAAACAAATTAAATCAGCACCTGTACTCAGTAGGGTCTACCTATGGACCAATTTTCGTTTGATTCCGCCGGTTACTTCCTGAGATATAGCAATCACCCCCGCGCAGAGCACGTGCGATTGCTCCACCCCCCTTGGAGGAATTCGCTAAACAAAGTCAGGTGCACCAGTTCACATGGTGGTACATATGTGCAAAAATTTTTGTTCGATTTCATGCAGTAGTTTTTGCTCTAGCGCGGCCACAAAAACTGGTCACACACATACAGACTCACACACAGACAGACAGACACACAGACAGACACACAGACAGACATTTTCCAAAAATGGTCGAAATGGACTCAGCGCACCTCAAAACGTGCAAATCCGTCAAAATTCGACATTCGAAAATTTTCACGAAACCAATACTTTCTTCTATATATTAGATATAGAAGAAAGTAAAAACCTGAAAACCCCATTGAGCTATGAAAATTATTATAAAGTATGCATCCTTGTAAATCGCAAACTTTACTTCCCAAATTGTATTTAAAACTCAAATCCATACTGCAATTTAAATAAAGTCGAATAATTCCTCTTACTCTAAGATCTATCTTTAACTTTAAAAACTAACTTTCAACTTATTCTCAGCGATTTGAAAAATGTACGTATTATTAACCAGAAAAGAAAACTGATGAAAGAAATGAAGAGTTGCATTAAGGAAGTAGTTTTCAGCTCAGTATTATTCATCCGTTGCTCAGTAGTTTCTCCTGAATCAATAGCTTTCAAACTTATGAAAGCTCTCCCTTTGATGATACAATCCAGAAAAATGTTTTGCCAGTGTAATACATTTACATTTCAGATTTATGTGGAAAATGTTTAGCCAAATAAAATAAAGCAGCAATGACTGTAAATATGGGAGAATATTATTTAATTTTGAATCAAATGTTGAGTAGCCATTTTTTTCTGCAAGTATGCATGTACATTTGTTTCTAATTATAAACCGAAACGACTTTGCCTGTGTTGAAATTTAAAGGACGAGTCTGCCATCATCTTGTCGCTGCAATCGCTGTTTTCACTATTTAGTAATTTATTTTTAAAAAAAATTGTACTGAGTACGATGTTAAATTAGAGCGTAATCTTACCAAACTATTGCAGTACTTGTAAAATAACTTTTAACTGAAAGCTTTGTAAAAACTAATCAGTTTGAATATTTTTTTTTTTTTTTAAGGAATTCAATTTACATTTGTCTCAATTGAAATAGATTTTTTCTTTTAAATAAACAAAAAGAATGGTTGTTACTGACGAAAACGTAGTTGCATGCAAACATCGGCAATAGTTGATTAAACTTTTGATGTTTTTATTATTTTACATTTTAAGTAAGATTTTATACTTAACGGACTGTTTTAGGAGGGTTTTTTTTTTTTCAATTTTAATAGGACTTTTGAAAAACATATTACACAACATGGGTAATTGGGCAGACATTTTCCATCCTTAGTGTTGAATGAAACCATCGTTTTTCGTTTTTTACATTTTGGGAGTTTTACTTTTTTGTAAAATGGTTCAAAAAGAGGCCTTTTTATTTTTGGATTAAAAAAAAATCCTATTTTGTCTTGCTTACATTTGGAATAAGAAAAATTTTCGTCCAGGCTTTTGGTACCAAGTTGGCAAGACATTTTGAAAATGCACCAAATTATCAATATAAAATTAAGCTCTGTAAAAGTATACTACAAAGCTATAACTGTTAAGAACGTGGAGTAGTCAACTATGGGGCATACAACTTCGGAAAAGAAAAAAATCTCAAAAATTAACAAAACAATATTTCAAAACATAGCGACAACACAAAACACCAATTAAGATACAAATGTAAATCTGAACATCCAATGCGGAAAATAGTATTTATAACCATAGTGATTTAAGTGCTCAGCTTAATATTTAAAATACCACTTTAAAATTTTTAATGGTGTATTTTGTCCAATTATTAATTGAAGAAGCAAGTGGATAAAGGTGATATGTGAGAGTGATTTAAATTTCTAGAAAAAGCTTTCGAAAACAATGTTGTGTGACTTTTTTTTTAATGAATTTTTCTCAACGGGTAAAACGGGGTCATATTCTTAGTTACCAACCATTTCTCTGACCAAGAGGACAGGATACTGATAGACTTATCACCTTCATCCATGGTAAAAAGTAAGTTTCAAAAATTGTCACATATCACCTTTGTCCACTTGCCCATTCTTGTGTTCTCTTGTCTCTAGTTTCACTTTCACCTAGTTACTAGGCAACACGTAACTGTTTATTTTCATGCATTGGCAACTTCTATGAATTATCAATTGTTGTTATAAAGGTGTTCCTATTAGTCATCAAGTTATGTTAACCGTATTTTATGTTTTTATTGCCTTCAATATTTTTTTCAACTGAATAATGCCTCATTTTTTTCGAAATGCATTTCTTTAAATAGATTTCGGATGCTTAACTTCGCAAATAGTTTAAATGTAACACCCCCCCCCCCTCCCGTGTTGAACAAAAGTCTTCTTTTTTTCTTTCCTCTCCCTTTTCATTGCGAGACTGAAAACTTTTGATCCTTAAAAAATAAATGAAATTCTTCAAATGAGAGTGTGACAGACAGTAACTAAGTCGTCTCAAATCCGAGTCAATACAGAGAGCGTCAAGAGCGAAATCCAAAGAGCAAATATCATCGCATCAAATCCGGCGAGTCGGGAAAGTTTCATTTGTGTGCTTAAGGAACTTAAAATATTTAAGTTTCGGTTTCCGCCACTTGGCAGTGTCCTTATTCTTGTAGGTCTTGTTAGTTCTGATTCTCAAGATCTGAAATTGATCTTGAAACTTCAAGGACAGTTTCGACGTAATCTCATATGCATCTTTACTGAAGCTTAGGTCTTCTCAAAATGAAGACTTCGAAGATCGTGTTTTAATTTCAGAAATCTAAAATTTCTTCTACTTCTTAAGAATTTCAATATAAATATATTTATTCACTCAAGTAAATGAAAACGAGTTCGTCACTTTTTATGTAAAGTAACCTTTAATTACATAATTTTGAAGTCCCCCCCCCCCCACACCACGGAGGAGGAAAGCCCAACATTCGCTTTCATCAAAAATATTCCAACTCTTCTAATCTTTTTTTTTTTTTTTTTTTTTGTCGTTGCCACTACAAAAAGCAGAATCATCTAACAATGTAGAAAAACGGTTTTTCAATATTGCTTGCTTCTCAATGCAAAATAATGTTTAAAAAAATATGTGTAAAAAAACTTGAAAGTTAGTTTCTTTGCTTTAAGTATATGAAATTAAAAACAAGTAGTCAATATTTTAAAATTTATACATTTTAACCCCTATCTGAATCTCTTCAACAAGACTCATTTAAATTTAGATTTTTTTCCCCTCAGAGTTAAAAATGTACAGATCATGTTTCACTGTCATAATTCCTTTTATTTTATTTTTAATGAAAATGATACGTAATGTTATTTTTATTACCTTTACTAATCACCGGGTATTATTTTTAAATTTACCCCTAAAATTTTCGAATTGAGGAAGTGCGGCGCATATGGGTGACTAGCCACAGTACAATGTTAAAAAAAATAACTTTTTTTTTTTTGTTCATCACAATAAGCATATTATTATATATTTCTCATTAACTAGCACAGTATGAGTTATTTATTTTACGTGTACCATGAGATTTTTGCACATCTTCAAAAAAATAGTAATACTTATCTCCCAGATTTACCCTACAAAAACAATTCGAGTTTATTATCCCCCCTCCCTTCTTTTTTTATATTGGTTTAAATATATACCATGTTTAGTTAAGAAATTCGAATTCAAAACTAAATATTTCGAAAAGAAATAATTCTTTTTCTTTTTAAATTTAGTCACATGCATTGAATTGCCTGTTGTCCAATAAAAGAACGGATTTTTATTCTTTAAATCAATGAAATGTAATAATTGAATAAAGCTGTTCTTTCATCGCAACCGTAACCTGAACTTTTGTTCTTGCGGCAAAATTCAATGAAAAAAAATCTTTTGTTCGAGTCATTTCGAGCGCTTGTCGGACAGAGTTTCTGCATTAGGTTTGCAACTTTGTGGCTTGTTCAAAGAAGAAAAAAAAAAAACAAAGAACTAAATCGAGTTAAATTCATCTTTTATTCCTTTACACTGACTTTCAGTTTGTCAGTTGTCTGCTTAATTTTGTGTTACGAGATTCTGATTAAGATTTCTTTTCTTGCGTGCGAAAAGCTAGTCTTTTTTTTTTTTTTTTCGATTTTTTTTTTTTTTTCAATTCAGAACATGTAGAGTGGAACTTCGGTTACCCGACACTTGGATAACTCTACAACCTCAGTAAGTCGACATTTATTTATCTAATGGTTGGTAAAGTGTAAATTTTAATGGGTGCAAACCTCTTTGACTTGACACACATTAACAGGAACCTCTTACGTCGACATCCATTTGATTTTTCATTCCACTTTTTATACCGATATTTATTTACGTTAACTTTTTATGAAGATTCTGCTGTTTTGTGTCAGTCAATTCATTGTTTTTATACCGATATTTATTCACATTAACTTTACATGAAGATGCTGCTGTTTTGGGTCAGTCAGTTCATTGTTTTTTATACCGATATTTATTCACATTAACTTTTTATGAAGATTCTGCTGTTTTGGGTCAGTCAATTCATTGTTTTCTGGAAAGAGCTTTTTTGAGAGTTCCCACTAGTAACGACAGAAGACAGCCGCCCCTCTTTGTGCTGTTGATGCAGTCCCAGCGTTTTGTCCTATTTATTTTATGTTACTTTCAAACGAAAAAAGAAAGTAATAAAGAAAGGAAAAAATCATTTACCTTAATTATTTTTAAACGTTAATGGTAAAAGGCAGCTTTTTTATAGCAAACCGTTCAAAATTTAGGGTCTATGAGGGAAAGTGGGGCTATATTGAAAGAAACCAATTTTCTCTTTTATGAATAAAATATTTTGTTGATTCTTTTTTAAGACATAAATTGAGATGATAGCAAATACTTTTATGTTACTTTTAGAACACTCTAAGCAAATTAAATTCTTACAAAGCTTTTATTTATGCTGATTGAATGTGCTATGTAAGGGTTAGGTGTTTATGAACTTTCTTCTAGAATCATTATTCATTAGCAAATGCTAATTTTGGTATAGAGACTTGTAGTAGAACATCTAAGGATCAGCCCTACATAAAGACATAAAACTAAAGTTTATAATACTATTTATTATGAGGTGTTTTCTGAGGTGGGGTAAAGTAGGTCTATGGCTAAACTTTCCTGGGGGTTTACGATGACGTTACACATTTAGTAAATTGGTGCTATTTTTATGATTTTATGCACTTATTTTTTGTTATCTTGCTAAAATTGGCTTTTATTCTGTTATATCACATGCTAAACTTTACTTGCTTGCTGTTCTCACTGCTTTGCCACCAGTTTAGCATGGGAGCCTAAAGGTTTGGCAAAAAATTGAAAGATGTCGCCAAATTGGCATCATTTTTGTCGCCACATTTGACAAAAATCACCAAATGCCGCCAGGCTTGGCGAAATTTGGCGCATTTTCGAACAAAAAAACAAGTTGCAGACTGTTATAGACTGTTATTTCAGCATTGTGAATGATAGCAGAAAGAATAAAACTGATCACATTGTTTCATTCGTTAAATAATAATTAAAGAAAAATTTGTACATCTGTATCTGTAAATGAAATTAAGGTATTTTAATTTCATTGTATACTTATGTCAAAATCAATATTTACACATTTTTATTAAAATGTACACAAATTTACTAGACCCACTTTCCCCCACCATGGGGAAAGTGGGGCTATCAACACATGATACTTTAAATGTATCACTGAGAAAAAACAATCTAACAAAAAAAAATGGTTCTGCTTCAAACTTAATCTATATGAACCCAATGTATATAAATTGCATCATAAGTTTCCTTAAAATGAATTTAATCATGTGGTTTTGGGACCGTTTCTAAAAAAAGCTCAATTTTAGCCCCATTTCCCTCACCTGACCCTGCCGTCTGCAGCATTTATTTTACTACATTATAACTTATTTCAACATAAATTGCAGTAAGTAACTTGAGTGAGAGAATTCAAATTTTAATTTATCGTTTGCAGGTTGAAGTTTGTTGATGTTTCTTGTTTTTATTATTATTATGAAGAATAACGTTCGAAGAATAAATTTCAAAGACTAACACTTAAAAGTTTTAGAATCAATTTAATTTTCTGAAATAAGAGTCTGTATGTGTGTGTGTGTGTGTTTTACTTCAATTGTTAATTTCATATTAGTTCTTGTTAAAAGTTAGACTATTAGCAAAAATATTAAAGTACGCTATTATACGGAATTGCTTTTAACAATGCGGATATAAACGAAAAAATAGTTCATGTCACTTATTACAAACTATAAGAATTATGTTTATGGCATAAGCTCTCATAAACTGGACCGCAACTTTTCGCGAAATGAACCTTATTAAAATTAAGAACAGTTACTTCGTTAAAGTTTGGATTAAGCTAAAGTAGGAAATGTGAACTGCTAAAGGAAAAAGAAGAATTTTTCAAGTGTGTTAAGAAACTAACTTTAATGTTAATTAAGAACATTATTTTAATTTCATGTGATGATCTTTTTTGAAGGATGTGTAATTGCTTCGCAGTCCTTCCATATGTCTGGTTAGTTAAACGAGAGCGTTTTCCCCCGTTTTAAGTTAGCAAAGCTTAACATTAAAATACGAATAAGTAGCTCATTTTTTTAAACAGCTTCGGAAAATAAAATAATTTTTGGTCGTTTTCAAGCATTCTTATAACTGGTGTTGTTATGCTGTGGTACCTACGTTTATAAACTAAACTACTTGAAGTAAAGTAACAGAAAATTATATTGCATGACATAGAATTAAGGTTTAAGCTTGATCAATAAGCTTAATTGATTCTCATAATATAGAGAAACGTATTACTTTTGATTTATTTTTTTTTCCTTTATTTTCTTCAATATAACATAAACACGTAAAATGATAAAAGCACTAAATCTAAAAATAAATGTTAACCTCATCACTCTCATAATGATTTGCCGTTTCAAAATACCCCTTTTTGCGAAAAGGTATCAACGTATGGATGAACAAACTTCACACGGTATCACTCTCTCACTCTTACTAGATCCCAACAATCTTCTATTATTATTTGAGCGAATTAAAGTTAACCCTTTCAGTCGGAATTATGAAATAGTTAACCAAAAATATTTTTATTTGGTACACAAAGTACCATGGCTAAGAGCATCTTACAAACAAAATTTCAAGCTTGTGAGTAAAAAATTAAAAGAGTTGTGACGTGTCCAATTTTCCAGATACATATTTTTAAATTAATATTTTAGCAAAAAAAAATATGAAACATCACACAAACTTTACCGTAAAGTATTCTCCAAACAATAACAAAACATAATATAATCATTTGAAACGATAAATAAAAGATTATATATTTTCTAAAAAAGCAGAAAAAAAGGTTGCCTTTGCGACAAAATCTATCGTTGGGAAAACGAGTCAAATCCCACCTTCTAATCCATATTTTGAAATGTTGCCAATTCCAAAACTAGAAATTTTTGCACAGATGATAATATACAGAATGTCAAGAGTAAACTACAAAAAAAAATCAAGTAATTTAATCAATTATTAAATTAATAGCAGCTGCTTAAAGCTTATGTCCGGTATACCGGACACCAGGTCTCAAGGGTTTAAAACTCACACACAATTTACAATTTTCAAAAAATAAAAATTCTAATTGCATGCTTCTGTTTGTGTACTTTCAGGCCACGAAGCTATTTAGAACGAATTCCTCTTAACCTGGCCGAAAACCGCCGCCAAAAAAAAAAAAAAAAAAAACCGTTTTATTTCAAAACTAGCTCAACCCATGCTTTCACCACGGAGCCCGCAGAAAAAACGTTCCGGTAGATCAATAACATTGCTATAATAAATTCTTTAACCAATTTACATTTTGATTGTGCGGGATACTACATGGGGTAAAAATGTGAAATAAATTTAATTAGAGAATGAATGAGAGAGAGAGAGATTAAAAAATAAAAATAAAAGAAGATCAATTTACTTAAAACCAATTCAATACAAACTCTTTTTATGTATGAATCATTATATCTGTGGCTTGGTTCTAAAAGGCCCTATGTCAATTTTTTCACATTCTGTGTTATTTACATCAAAAGTTTCCAATTTAGTAAAACTCTAATTCTACAAAGGCCAATGTCTATATAATATATAATATATATATATATATATATTAATGGGAATCTTAATATAAGAAAGTTATAGCATTCTAAAAAATCTCAAATATCTTTCATCGCCTTTTTCTCGAAACTAACATTTTTGACTTAGGCCCTTTTAGAACCAAGCCACAGATATAATGCTGCTCTTAAAAAAATAAACAAAAATAAAGTCGAACGCCAAATATTTTCAAACGAAAAAAGATGTTTCAGAAAATTGAGGTGAGAAAGCGAGGAATCATAATTGTCTCTCCTATGTATTTACAAAAAGGAGCTAGTTTTGGTACTAAGCGCTTCAATTTAGTATTTTAAGTTATCCACAAAATGGAAAAGAAAATATGATCCAAACTTTTCAAATTAGTTTCAACGTCAACTGTTATATTCCCATTTATAAATTTAAGAACACATTACTTTTGTCTTTAATTTACGATACGTGTTTGTAAAACATTAGCAATACGAAAAAGAGATACAACATTTTATTCAAATTAAATGTTTCAGAAAGTAACAAATGCTGAATTATTCGGAGGAAAAGAATACAAATTAATGCCAAATATTTTACGTTAGAAGACGGGTCACCTTATTGCCCCAGACTGGCCGTATCTTTAAAAATCTTTGCTGTTGTGCGGCGGCCAGCGGATTTTTCGCTTTTTTTCATCATTATTTCGGTCACTTATTTTCGTTACGCCATTGCTTATTGGAGCGGCGGGAGAAAGTTATTGGTGTTGCTTCATAGTTTGTATTAACCCATTTATGCCCAAGTTTTTTTAACAATTTTTTTTCAATTTTTATATGCTTAAAACTCTTACTTGGAATGGTTTACATACATTTTGGGCTTGAAATAGTTCACCGTTGCCGTTTATTAAGTTATTTCACGTCCTGTTTATAGGATATTTCGCAGATATGTGAGCAAAATACAACCTTACTTGACTTTACTTTTGCAAAGTATCATTACAGAAAGCATCTCTGATCAATTTTAAGCAAATCATTTTGAAATAGTGAAAAATGAGTTCGCAAAAAAAAACTTACTTTCTGTGTCTACCCATGCTGGATCGTTGCTTGACTGATTTGTCTGAAAATAGCTGTCAATAAATAAATTCCGATATCCAAGTAGTGGCTCTAACTGGTTTTCTCAAGAAGAAGGATTATTTAACTTGTGAAAAATAGCTTTAGTAAAATGATATACCCATTACAGGTTTTTGTATGCAGTCACTAACAAGCGTCTCGATTTTAGACAACTGGGCACACGTGGGTTAATAAGTACTATGAAGTGAGGGTGCCATTTTTTTGAGACGTTTGGGTTCTTTTTTAACATATATGGGCGATTTTCAGTAAACTCGCAATTTTCCATACAGAATCTGTCCGGGCATGTTTTTTTCTGAAATTCTTGTACAATTATAATACTAATACTCAAGAAATGAATTCATTACTATAACAAAGTCCACAAAACACGTGCCTGCAGATTTTTGCAAATTTTGTGCAATAAAACGTTGATTATTCCTATTTTTCCTGTTACATATATGACTTCAAAAATCGGAGCTAAAACGAAAGTAAAATGAAAATAATTGAGAAGGAATAAAGGTAGAGAGACTGAAATCTTCCATTCTTAAAACACAGATTTTAAGTCATTTTAAAGTAAAATATTGGAAGAAATCAGGCTTTTTTCACTTGTTTTGAGCAAAACGGGTCTCTTATTGGCCGATGCTGAACCATGTGACTTGGATTCTCTGTTGCAGCTTTTTCCAAGCCAATGGTTGGACTTGCTCCCTCTATTTACTAAAATCTGCTCCTATTTGAATAGATCGTTGTTATCGATTGCATAACTAATACTATGTTAAATATAACTATACAATGTTAAATGATGAAATCTTTAAAAAAAATGAAAGGTGTACGGAATAAAGTTTACTAGGGTAAGCACAGTTATAATAGAGAGAAGTACAATGCAGTCTTTAAATGTAATGTGTGAAAATATTTATTGATGATTACACGCACAAATCGTGCAAGAATGAACGCCTCTGCGACCTTTCATTGAGTTTTATCAGTTATCCATAATTAAATGCAAATACCGAGCCCATATTAGGTAATTGCTCTAAAACTGATTTCGGTTCCGAGAGGCGCACGTTTTGAATTATTCAGGAAGAGGACGGGGCAGCAATTAGCATCGAATGACCCCTGCGGACGGATGAAGGTCATTTCGCGCCCGATTCATCCCGCCGGACGGTTTAATGTCCGGCATCTGGCCGAACATCAATTGTCAGGTAAATTACTTCCTTTGATGGAGCTTGTGGAATGTTGGATGGATATCCGCGATGGGCACAGTGCTGTTTAGATGACTGTATATTAGAGGTATCGTCGGATCCACAGCGTGGAAATATACTGCGAAATGGAGACATAGTTGAAGCGATAGTTACGTTTTTACTCCACCGCAGCTGCAGAGTTAGCTTTTAAAACCCATTTGGCAGCTTCTTTAGTGATTGTTGTTCGCACGCGCAAGCAGTTATCTAAAACCGCCAAAAACCACACATTTGACTAACTAAAAAATATTGCAAAAAGTCCTACTTTTAGTGACACCCAGTGTTATTCGAAATGAACGTAGAGTGACGAAATTAGTCGCGGAGACAAAATATAATGACTTTACCGTATAATGCAGGCCAGGATAAAAGTTAAAGATACGAATCAAAGTAAAAAAAGAATCATGGGTCATTCCATAGAAATGTCAACCTTAGCCGAAGAAGAAAAAAATACCGAAGAGAAAAAAGTATCAAAAAATAAATAAATAAATAATGTCATACAACATAAGAAGTTTTAAAAATAGAAAAAGTATTGCAATAACCACTACGATTAGCCATAATAAATAGTTTGTAGTGTATTTACTGCTTGTTATTCGATGGTTACGTTAATCACGTTACGTTAGTCACACGCCCTCTTGAGTAAAAGTGACACTTAACGCTAAAAAAATTAAGATTTAATAAATAAGTTATATGTTTTTAAAAGCCAACTTTACACATTTTTCAAATATATCATTCAATTTTTAACACTTGCTTAACTTTCAGAAATTTTGCCTCACAACATGCGCATTAATTTTCAGCTTTGCAAAAATGTTACGTTAGTCACGATGCTATTTTGGTTGAAAAAATAGCTACTGTCAGTAGTTTTGTTTTGAATTCTTGGCAGAAATGATACCTAGATAGCATGTACATTGTAAATCCACCAGCATAACTAAAAAATATGTTTTATCCTTTAAGTCACAAGTAAAAACAGTTACGAAATCAGCTCTGAGTGCTACGTTAGTCACTATGGAATGACTCTTATGCACAAATCTAAAATCGCTTCAAGAAAGTGTTCTTTATCTTTCTTCATAAACACCCTTATAAATGCTCTGAAAATCGACTAATTACCAGAACTGTTACACTGTACCATTTCGACAAACCCCTATTCAGTAATCAGTTCAGGACTTTCAATGCACTCATGGGTCGAATGAATGCCCGTTTCTTCCTCCGTAAAATATGTCGACACTTCAGCAGCTCATTCATATTTGAATAGGCCGTTTGACGAGCCCAAAATACTTTCTTTTATTTTCTCTCCGCAAACTGGGAAACTGTTTTCTTTGCAGCATCGATTCCCGATTCATCGATACTAGAAAAGTTGGCTACTTCAGGTATAAAAGCTCGATCATTGAGCGAATGATGTAAAATAGTGTTCTGAAATAGTGTTACATTGTCGCTTTTGAGATTTACTAAATCGCTTTCAGAATGCATTCACTATTAACCCCTTCAGTCGGAATTATGAAATAGTTAACCAAAAATGTTTTTATTTGGTACACAAAGTACTATGGCTAAGAGCATCTCACAAACAAAATTTCAAACTTGTGAGTAAAAAATTAAAAGAGTTATGACGTGTCCAATTTTCCAGATACATATTTTGAAATTAATATTTCAGCAAAAAATATATATAAAACATCACTCAAACTTTGTCGTAAAATATTCTCCAAACAATGACAAAACATAATATAAGCATTTGAAATGATAAATAAAAGATCATACGATTTTAGAAAATTCAGAAAAAAAGCAATTTTTTTCGGCGAGAGTGCATGGTTGGAAAAACAACCCAATCCCAGTTTCTCAATCCATTTTTGGGAATGTTGCCAATCCCAAAAGCAGAAATTTTTGCTCAGATAATGACAAGCAGATTGCAAATTGTCAACTACAAAAAAAATCAAGTAATTAAGTCAATTATTAAATGATTAGCAGCTGTTCAAAGTTGATGTCCGGTATACCGGACACCAGGTCTGAAGGGGTTAAGCTAAAAGAATTAGTTTTCTCTAGTAAGAATATAATACAAGGTTTTTTTTTTTTTTTCTACCTCCGGATAGGCTATTAAAAAATAACGGATAAAGATAAAAAAAAATATTATCAAAGGAATGTACAATGCAAATTTATTTTCTACATAATCACCTTGATGATTGAAGTTTTTTTATATCTGCAAACAAGCTTTATAATACCCTCCTCGTAAAACGCTGCTGCCAATGACTGGAAGTGAGTTGTGGCGGTGTCTTTGTATTTTACGCCACTTTGGAAGCACGATGCCTTTCCAGGCCCCCAAGCAGGAGTCCCCAAGACCTTGCTTCAATTCAGAGAACAGATGGAAGTCACTTGGCGCTCAGTCGGGATTAAATGGTCGTTGTTGTTGCCCATTGAAATTGCTGAAGGAGCATTTGGGTTACACGATCGCTATGAAGACTGGCATTGCCATTGATCAGAACAATTCCAGAAGTCAGCACGGCTCTTCGTTTGTTTTGAATAGCTCTCTGTAATCGTAGCACGATTTCACAATACGAAGCTGCTGCAACTCGCAAAACACTTCGCAATTTACGCTTGGAGAAGCAATAGTGACAGCATTGTTTATGTGACAGCAGCTAGACAGAAATGGTGTGTTGGACACGTCAGTGACGGTTACGTGGCCAAAGCGGACGTGGCCAGAGCGGACAGTGGTTACAGCGGACACGTGAGGGGAGCTGGATGGGCAGAGCGGACATTCTAGCACCTGTTGTGTTATTTCTCTAATCAGTCAAATGTTTATTCAGGACAATTTAAAATATTAGTTAACAGCGTGCGGCCATATTGTTTATGTCACATGGTTCGCCCAGCTTGGCTACTTAGCTTTGGCGAATTTTGAACTTCAATACGCCGCAGCTGTATTGAAGCCAAATGCGTTGCGCAGCTTATCATTTTGGAAATTGGCCATTTTCTCAGTACAGTACATGTTCGTTCCTGAAGTGTGTATGTCGTTTTATATCGTCGAAAAAATCTGTGATGGAACCCATAGCCATTTCAACAAAATTACTCTCTACAAAAAAAGGAAAAGAATGTTGAGTTGTAGATGATTACCAACACCGTTTACACCGAAAAAATAAATTAGAAATGAGTTGGGTATATGTAAAAGAAAAGACTCATCATTGTAAAGGAAATGTGAAGACAAATTTTCAGTCGGTTCTTTTACTTTTTAAACCCGAAGGGTAATTATTCTTTTCTTAGAATTATGTTTAAAAAAAAAAAAAAAAAAAAGAAAAAACCTGGTGTTACAACACAAAAAAAAAAAAAAAAAACAACATAAAATCATTTTTCTTGAACAAATACTCTCATTCTTAATCTTCAAACGTTTCCCATCTTTTACTACTTCATGGGAGTTTATGTTAAGAAAAAAGAGAGAAGAAAACACATGTTTCGGAATTTCATGATTTTAGGGTAAATGCATGTGATTTTCGTTACAATTAAAAAAACACGGAAGAAAAGTCACACAAAATAATCCATAGCAATTTACTTTCGTTTTCCAAAAATCAGCATTTTTTAAAAAATTGATGTTGAGTCATTTGCCGCTTTTTTTCTAAATAAAAACATTAGTTTAAAAAAAAGAAAAATCTTCTTTGGAAAAAGTAAAAAACAATAAGCAACGAAAAAAATACACTCGGCGAAAAGCTGATACCACGCGGGGTTGCCGTTAGTTTACATTTGGTTGGAGCGCACATCGTAAAATGAATTCACTAGTTTTGGCGAAAAATTTGAGATGCGTTGCGCATGCGCAGCTTATCATTTTGTAAAATTGCCTTAAAATACTGGTTTAAACTATATTTGTGATTTTTAGAAGTGTTTATTTCCTTTTTTATTTGCACCCTTTATCTGTTCCATGATGGGGAAAAAATGTGTCCGCTCTGACCACGATGAGTTTCGCAGTGTCCGCTCTGACCACGAAATCTTATGTGTCCGCTCTGACCACGTCCGCTCTAGCCACACCACCGTCAGTGACAGACTGTGTAGAGGGGGAGATGCATAGTCACCTACTACCACAACAGCCACCTACCGCATGTCAGCCGATCGGATGTTGAAAAAAAAAAAAAAAAAAACCAACGTCCTATATTTAGTGTATATAGTATATTTTATATACAATCCTGATTTCCGTAATGATTTGGTGAATATCCGCTTTAAAATAAGGCTTAGTCTAGAAAGAATACTAAGATTATGTTAAGATAATCCATACTAGTGAAATTTGCTAGTCGCAAAAGCAGAATAGAGGGGGAAAATTGAAAATTGTTTTTAAATCCTTATACACTGTAAACAAGAAGTTCTGTCAAGAACTAAACGAGCCTACTTTCCCGTACATCGACATCGGCATTGTAGCATCTGATCAATATTCTCTTGATTATAGGAAACTAAAAATTATGTCAAGCATATCTTTATAGCACTTAAAGCTGATTTCTGAAAGCAAAATATACCCCTCTCATCAGATAAAATAGACACGTAAAAAGTAAATAAACGAGTCAATAAAGTTTTATCGCACCTTTTAAAGAATGTAACTGTTATAGTTCTTCCGTAGAAAAATTCCACAAGGAAAGTAAAAAAACTCGTTCGTTAATAAAATGTCTTGAATTTCATTTTTAATCCGTTGCCAGTTGTTAAATATAAATAAGGGATAAAATGCTCTCGTGAATGAAAAATTTTTGTTAACAAAAAAAATCGTCTGATAAAAAAATAATAATAATAAATTAAACAAAACAAATAAATAAATAAACAAAAAATCGTCTGCCCAGTCAGTCATTTTTTCTGAGCCTGCATTTCCGCCATGTTTGCGGAGTCGGAATCAGAGTCCTCACAGAAGATTATTCAGAAAAGTACTTTACAATACATTATTTATCAAAACCATTTTCTTACAAAGTTAGTTTGAAGGAAATCCGCCTTGAAGTTCAGAATCAACATTCAATTTAAATTTCTCCGTAGGCGCTCATGTTAAAATTTTTTCTGAACGGTTCATCATTGAACGAAAAATGGTTCAAATTGAAAAGTGAAATATAGGAATGAGCCTCTCTGAGATCTTTCGAACAAAAAAAAGTTTATTCAATTCGGACGGTTCACTTAAAAGTTATTAGGTGGGGAAAGGTTGTTTGAACGGTTCAATGTTGAACGAAAAAAATGTTCAAATTGAAAATTTAAATACGGTAATGAAGCATCCTTGCCGAGATCTTTTGAACAAAAAAAAGTTTGTTTAAATCGGACTGTTCATTCAAAAGTTATTAGGTGTGAGAACTTGTTTGAACGGTTCAATGTTGAACGAAAAATTGTTCAAATCGGAAATTTAAAAACGGGATGAAGTATCCTTGCCGAGATCTTTCGAACAAAAAAAAGTTTGTTTAAATCGGACGGTTCACTCAAAAGTTATTAGGGGTGAGAGCTTGTTTGAACGGTTCAATGTTGAACGAAAAATTGTTCAAATCGGAAATGTAAATACGGGAATGAAGTATTCTTGATAAGATCTTTCGAACAAAAAAAAGTTTGTTCAAATCGGACTGTTCATTAAAAAGTTAGTATCGCGGGACCGGTTATTTGAACGGCTTAAAGTTGAACCAAAAATTGTTCAAATCAAAAAATCAAATATGGGAATGAGCTGTACTTGCCGAGATCTTTCCAACAAAAAAAATTTTGTTAAAATCGGAATGTTCATTCAAAAGTTATTAGGGGGGGACAGCCAGACCGACCGACCGACCGACACACAAATTCCCCATCTCAATACCCTACTTTCAAATTTTTAATTTTTCGATATTTATTTCATTTTTTGTTTCTTTTTACTTTTTTTTACTTGGCGATATTTTTTGAACTTGGCGATATTTTTTGGACTTGGCGATATTTTTTGGACTTGGCGACATTTTTTAGATGCATTAAGCCAATTTTAATGCTTTTTTCGTCTCTTTTACTTTTAACGGGAAAGTAGGTTAAAAACGAATGGTGTTTTGAGAGTATAATACAGCTAATTCTATGATAATAAACTGTAAAAATTGCTAATTTTACAGTAACAAACTGTAAAATTTCTACTTTTACAGTACTAAATTGTAAAATTACTAACTTTACAGTAATAAACTGTACAATTGCTAATTTTACAATTGATTACTGTACATTTTATTGTTTTAAACTGGAACATCTGCTGCCAGTATTATACTGTTGTTTTTACAGTAGAATACAGGTAAATTTTACAGCAATTAGTTGTACAATTTCTAACTTTACAGTGGGAAACTGAAATTGCTACTTTTACAGTTGATTACTGTGCATTTTATAGTTTTAAAATGGAACCTCTGCTGCCAGTATTATACTGTAAAAACAACAGTTCATTGTTTGTAGTGTACTAAAATCGGTTATAAGTATTTTAATTGCTAACAAATAGAAACTAGAAACAGATAAACCTTTTTAATCATTGTGATTTCTTTTCTTGTCGGCCAACAATGACATCGGTTTCCAATCGCGTGAAAAGGGCTTAGCTGTATTTGTTCAAAAAATCGTTATTATCTGAGTTCAATAAACCATGGAAGTTCCTAACACACTCTATCAGACGTAGAAAAATTTATCTTTCATTTGGTACTATTGTTTGAAATTTTCAAGTATTTTTTCACTTCCAAACTCTCAAAAGAAACGTTTTAAACTTTTTAAATTTATATCTTAGTAATGTCATCCGAAGGTACGACCTAGCTGAGAAAACTCTGTGTCAGCTCTCCTATCAAACCAAAAAAAAATTCAAAATCAGTCCATCCGTTTAGCTACAGACATACACGTCAAACTTATAACCCACTTTCTTGACGTGTCGACTGTTAAAAAAGAGTATGGCAGGTTTTAAGAAAGGGAGGGAAAACACAATATACAATATTTTCTTCAAGACTCATTTATTGATATTTTCATTATTTGTATCCTTATTAACTGTAAAGAAGACTACCAAATGAAACAAATGGTTTTACATCGATTACTTGTAATCAATAAACTCATATTTTAAAAAAACTACTCTAAGATAATTTATAGCTGTTTTTGAACCGTTTAATTCTTGGAAAAACTGTTCAGAAAACACGAAATCGTTGACCACAAAGCGCAAGATTATAAGTCATTGTCCCGAAAATCGATGATTATTTCGGTGATTGCTTTGCTAATATTTTAAACTCGCCCAGAGCAAAGACCTTCGTAATTGTAGCTTGGCAGCGAGGCAATGGACTTATAAGCCGGACTATTAAGCCGCAAATTATTATTGGTTGCTTAGAAGGCGAGAGATTTTTTGAAACGTTAAATAAATTAAACTGTTTTTGCTATTTACAACACATTTAAAATGAGTTTTTAACTCATTTTAACTGAGTTCATTTGTACTCATTTATAATGTGTACTCATTTACTGTGCCATTTTACTCATTGCACATTACAAAATTTACGACTGCTTTTTTTACAAAATGTTATGTGCTTAAAATCGATAACTTTGTGCTTAAGAAGAAAACGTTGAACAGCACAAATGCGCAGAAATACTGCAGACACGGGTTTCTGTCTGTCAATGTACGCCTTTTTTCAATGCAAAAAATGTGAGGTAATGGATGTGAAGGTACCCTACAAAAGCTGTGTTGCCATTAAAACAATAGATAGCCAGACAAAAAATAAATGAAAGGATTCTGATAATGCACTGAAAAAAATGAACTGTTGTTTTTACAGTATAATACTGGCAGCCGAGGTTCCAATTTAAGACTGTAAATTGCACCGTAATAAACTGTAAAACTAGTAATTTCACAGTTTCTTACTGTAAAGTAAAAATTTTTACAGCTTATTGCCGTAAACTTTAGCTGAATTATACTATAAACAAGAAGTTCTGTCAAGAACTAAACGAGCCTACTTTCCCGTACATCGACGTCGGCATTCTAGCATCTAATCATTATTCTCTTGATTATCTGAGACTGAAAATTATGTCAAACATACCTTTTAGCATTTAAAGCTGATTTCTAAAAGCAAAATATAGCCCTCTCATCAGATAAAATAGACACATAAAAAATAAATAAATGAATAAAGTTTTGTAGCACCTTTTAAAGAATGCAACTGTTACAGTTCTTCCGTAGAAAAATTCCTCAATCGTTTTCAAAAAAAAAAAATAAATAAATAAATAAAAGTGCAAAGTACATCAAAACACATTTTATCAAAGAAAGAAAAAAAAAGAAAAAAAAACTCGTCCGTTGATAAAATGTCTCGAATTTCACTTTTAATCCGTTGCCAGTTGTTAAATATAAATAAAGAATAAAATGCCCTCGTGAATGAAACATTTTTGTTACAAAAAAATCGTCTGCCAAAAATAGTAATAATAATAATAAATAAAATAAAACAAATGAATAAACAAATTCCGCCATGTTTGCGGAGTCGGAGTCAGAATCTTACATTCCCCGCTAATGTTAATTTTTTTTCTGAACGGTTCAATATTGAACGAAAAATGGTTCAAATCAAAAAGCGAAATATGGGAATGAGCCTCTCCGAGATATTTCAAAAAAAAAAAAGTTTATTCCGTTCGGACGGTTCACTCAAAAGTTATTGGGTGGGGAAAGGTTGCTTAAACGGTTCAATGTTAAACGAAAAAATTTTCAATTTGAAAATTTAAATACGGTAATGAAGTATCCTTGCTGAGATCCTTCGAACAAAAAAAAAGTTTTTTTAAATCGGATTCTTCCCTCAAAAGTTATTAAAGGTAACAGCTTGCTTGAGCGGTTCAATGTTGAACGAAAAATTGTTCAAATCGGAAACGTAAATACGGGAATGAAGTAGCCTTGATAAGATCTTTCGAACAAAAAAAAGTTTGTTCAAATCGGACTGTTCACTCAAAAGTTAACACCGCGGGACGGGTTGTTTCAACTGTTTAAAGTTGAACCAAAAATTGTTCAAATCGAAAAATCAAATATGGGAATGAGCTGTACTCGCCGAGATCTTTCCAACAAAAAAAAGTTCGTCCAAATCGGAATGTTCATTCAAAAGTTATTAGGGGGGGGACAGACAGACCGACCGACCGACCGACAGACCGACCGACACACAAATTCCCCATCTCAATACCCTACTTTCAAATTTTTAATTTTTCGATATTCATTTTACCTTTTTATTGTTTTACCTTGGCGATATTTTTTGGACTTGACGATATTTTTTTAACTTGACGATATTTTTTGTACTTGGCGATATTTTTAGACGCAGAAAGACCACTTTTAATACTTTTTTCGTCTTTCTTTTATTTTTAACTGGAAAGTAGGCTAAAAACAGCAGTATAATACTGGCAGCAGAGGTTCCTACTTAAAAATGTAAAATATCCGATAATAAACTTAAAATTGGCAATTTTATAGTTTATTAGTGTAAAATCAGCAGTTTAACAGTTTAGTACTATAAAATTAGCAATTTTTACATTTTATTACTACAAAATTAGCTGTATTATACTGTAAAAATAACGTTCATTTTTTACAGTGTAAACATTGCAGACGATAATAAATAGATAATTATTATATTCAAAATAGAGCAGACGATAAATTTACGAGAGCAAATTCAGTCGGCATAAACTACATCCGTGAACTTAATTTCATGTTCCTAGGCATTTTACTCATATCTTATTTTATTATATGCAACATCGATGTGTATGTGTGTGCACAGGGTGATCAGTAAGTAACACGTTGAAAAAAAATGTCAATTTCTCGAAAACTGTTAGGCGTATCAAGTCCTAACTTGGCGGGTTAGAGATTGGCTTTTGTATATTTTTTCTCAGATAAAATGTCGATATATATCGCTTCTAAGCGCATTTTTACTGTTTGTTCACTGCAAAAATGAACTGTTTTGTTTTACAGTATAATACTGGAAGCCGAGGTTCCAATTTAAAACTGTAAATTGCACAGTGATAAACTGTAAAACTACCAACTTTACAGTTTAAGTGTAAAGTTGGCCATTTTACAGTTTATTGCCGTAAAGTTCAGCTATACTATACTGTAAATCAGTGGTTCTCAACGGGGGCGATACCGCCCCCCGGTGGGCGGTGGGAAGATGTTGAGGGGCAGTGAGCATATTTTGGGCGGCAGGGGGGCGATGGACATATTTTGGGCGGTAAGGGGGCGGTGGGTATACTTTGAAATATCCTTGTAGGGGCATGTTTTGGGTGGGTATGGAAGGAAACCCTCATCTCTTATATCGCCAAGGAAAAGCTTGAAAATTTATTTTCTGGGGTTATCTCCCCAACCCTGATCTTTCTCCTATAACGTCATAAAGGATAGCCTAAAGTTTGCCAATAGCACTTAAGTTTCAGAAAAGTTTTTGGCTGAGGGTCTCCCGTTTCACAGCACAACTACCTAAAATAGCCTAAAAGTGTGTTTTATTGATGTCCATTTGAAATTTGTCCTGAATCCCCTCCCCCCTGCTCACCTAACTTAGACAGCCAAACATATATGCTACATTTTTAATTACGCTTTAAAACGGCACTTTTAAAAACTTCGAGGGAAAAGATCTAGAACTACATACCCCTTTTCCCAAATAACCAAATATAGCTTAAAATTTCGTTTTTAGACATTTCCGTCGAAGAACTATGGAAACCTTCATTCTCCAAGACATCCTTGTATATTTTGAAAATAATTGCAAGGTGGAATCTCGACCTATCCACCTCTTCTCCAATCGTGATCAAACGGGGCCTAAAATTGCGTTTTTTACGAGGTTAATTTTCTAAATATTTCAGCGTGAGAGCCTCCTGACTTGACAGACTTTTTTGTGTCGTTAGATCATCTCCTAACAATAAAGGTAGCTAACAATCATATTTTTCAGAATACAACGGGGAAAAAAATTCTGGAAAAAGCTCCCGAACCTCCTTAATATCAGCAAAAGTAGTTAAAATATGTTTTTTATGCTTCATTTTTTCAGAGAGCGCTAGAAGAAGCTCTGATCCCTAACATTACTAAGTTTTGCCTTACAATAACTCCAGTTATGAAAAATCTTTATGAGAGACATTTTTCTCCCTAGTTAACGTTATCAAAAATTGTCTAAAATTACGTCAGTTTTAAATGTTTTACTGAGGCCGGAATCTGAACTTAAGTCTCAACACCACGAATTAAAGAAACCGCATTTTTAAGACTTCGTTTTCAAAACCAATTTCAGGGGATATCCCCGATGTTTCACCGCAGTCTTTACTCTGATGCCAGGCATACTTATAACTTTTGTTATCTTATCTAATCTTCAAAGCAATAAATTACTCGAAAAGAATTTCTTTGAATTGAACTTATCTTGTAATTTGTAAACTCAAATTATTTCAGTTATTCTTTTAATTAAAACTTTATTTTTTAAAGGGTGATAGGCAGGGGCTATAGTTTTCAGTCTTTGTCCCTCCTGTTGGGAAAAACAGGAGATCCGACTTTTTTTTTTTTTTTTTTTGTTATTGCCCTTCCAATGTAAAATCCTATATCCGTACGTAATAAATAAGGGATGCGTATTGCATAGTTGCAAAGAAATGTTTGGGATAGGACTGTTCGAGGAACTATTTGAACGAAGTGTATTTTTCAAATAAATTGATTTTCAAATAAAAAATCTTGAAAATGGTGCATTTTACATCAAAACGTGTTGTTCCTATTTACCTTAAAAATGATACACTCATTTAATGAACCCATTCTAGGCATTTGATTGGAACTCTGACATTTTTTCAGAGGGAAAAAACTCTTTTTCTAAAGATTATCCAATAAAGAAAAAAAAAGAATAAGCATAAGTTTTTTTCTATAATAATTTTTCAACTATCTGTTTGGGCAAAATTATAGAGTTGAACTGGTCAAGAAAACTGCCTCCCCCCCCCCTCCTTTGCGCCCGTCAGCAAAGGGGCGCTGAAAAGGTTTTCAATCCTAAAGGGGGCGGTAGCTGTAAAAAGGTTGAGAACCACTGCTGTAAATCAACAGTATAATACTGGCAACAGAGGGTCCAATTTAAAACTGTACATTGCAGTGATAAACTGTAAAACTACCAATTTTGCAGTTTCTTAGTGTAAAGTTGGCAATTTTACAGTTTATTGCGGTAGAATTCAGCTATACTATACTGTAAAATCAACAGTATACTACTGGCAACAAAGGTTCCAGTTCAAAACTGTAAATTACAGTGACAAACTGTAAAACTACCAATTTTACAGTTTCTTAGTGTAAAGTTGGCAATTTTACAGTTTATTGCGGTAGAATTCAGCTATACTATACTGTAAAATCAACAGTATACTACTGGCAACAAAGGTTCCAGTTCAAAACTGTAAAATGCACGGTAATAAACTGTAAAATTAGCAATTTTACAATTTATTACTGCAAAAGTAGCAATTTAACAGTTTAGAACTGTAAAATTAGCAATTTTACAGTTTAGAACTGTAAAGTTAGCTAAACGTTTAGTGAGCTTTCATTGCTATTAAATTAGCTGTATTAAGCTGTAAAAACAACATGTGATGTATTCTTTGCATTGTACTTCCTGGTCGCCCTGTTTTTAGAGCATTTGCGTTTCAAAATGCCTGTTATTATTTTTATTTCGGTACGAACTCAGAGAAACGGACGCATTGCGATGAAGAACCGCGATTGTCTCCCAAATTCCGCTGAGACACTGAGTTCCATTACAAAGCGGGAAAATGCAGAAAAAGGGCTGAAGTATGCAGCCAGCACCCCTTGATCACGTCACGTGACATCACAAGACTCTGTTGCCACCGAAAGAAATGGAGAGAGAAAAGATGAAGAAATAAAAATGATACCCTCCCATTCGGGAAAGGAGATCCAACCGGGAGGTAGAAGGGGGTCAGTTATCTGAAGATAAGTTCCGGCTTTTGAAATGTCAGCAGAAAGACTCGGTTATATTTTTGAAAGTACCATTGATTACGATTTTTTTTTCTTTTCATTCATTTTATTCTGCTAAGTCAGTCGGTTTGCGAAATGTCGAATGGAGAAATCTCGGTTCTGTAAGTAGGACGGGGAAATAAATATGATTTAATAACTGTATGTGTGCGTGTGTACGTGTTTCCCCTTTTGTACAATTTTAAGATAATATTGTACAGTTTGCGCAATCATTCTGAGGATTTCAAATATAGCTAAATCGAAGAAATAAAGAGAGCATTTTCCCAAAAATTTAAGCTAGGACTACGAACACGTTTTAAGACCCGGCTTCCATAAGCACTTCTAGTAACGTTACAGCTCCATCTGAAGTAGAGTTACTGAAGAAGAAGCTGTATTGTTACTTGAAACCTTTATGGAAGTTCAGTTTCCTAGAGATTTCCTGGTAAAAGATCACGTCTTTTTACTTCCTTTTACGTAGTAAAGGAAGTATTGTGATCGCGAAAAAAAGTTCACTCGAATTTTCGCCCAAATTACGATTTTTCTCACTCCCGAGTGAATGTTGAGTAGTTTTTCGACAAGTCGTGCGATTGTTCCTACCAACATATAAACAGCCGACAAATCCTTTTCGAACATCTCCTAGTTAATTACGACGTGTTTTTGCGCGACGTCATTTGAAGGGCCGTCATTTCAAGTTTTGCAGGGCAAAGGGTAGAAAAACAATGCAATTTCATCAGAAAACATCAAAAACCACGCCCACATATATATAAATACATTGATTTCTCAAAGTCAAGCGGGGGGGAATTGAACCCCCCCCCCCATGACGTACCTGCGTACATAGCGCACCCGCAGCCCCCGTGGCGCAGGGGTGCGCGAGGTTTGAGGGCGCACAATTCAGAAAAATAAGTAACACGGAGTGAGTAACACGGAATTTTTCTTTAAGCAGTTTAATAGGGGATGGGGGAGCACTTACAAATCTTGCAGGGGGGCGCACCTTAGTCTATGTATGCTATTGTGTGTACGTATGTAGTTATGTATGTATGTGCGTTTGCACGTTGTGTGTATGTATGTATTTATGCATGTATATTAGCGTGTAACGAAAAAAACTTTTTTTCAAAATTCAATTTACTAAGTTGATAAAAAGTTGTCCCTACCTACCCACATATTCCACAAAAAATTTCAGTCTAATCAGAAATTGTTTAGGTGCGCCGAATGAGGTCTGAAATTTGTGAATTTCTTCAGAAATAGTATTTTTTTCTAATTTTTGCACCATTGTCGCTAGTTTTGGTTTTATCTGGCGACATGTTGCAAAAGCATCTGAAGATATCACTCTTATCACTTGTACGAGTATACCTGCCCTGTAACGTTTTGTAGTTTTTACACTTGCCCTACATTTAATAAGCATGAAGACATTTTCGCGCTGAGTTGTAATACCGTGGGTTTTTCTTTTTATCACTAGAATTGTCTTGAATTGATCATTTAAGTTTGGGAATGAATCGAACACACCGGATTTTGCTAGAATGTTGTAGAAATTTCCTTCCGAGTGTAAATAGCTGTCCAACTGCCTTGAACACAGTGAGTTGTTTTCAGATTTGATTTCTGGTGACTCGTTTTATTCGCTTGGGTGAATATTTGTTTTACTTTTGTAATCTCTTAATTACTGTTCACGTTAGATACGTGGTGCTGAGTTACTGTTGAGAGTACAGTGTACTGTTTGCTACCTAATTGCTGGATGTTTAGCAATTGTTTCCTGCTCCTATTGTAAATAAGTGTACTGTACATACTTGTAAATAAATTTATAGTTAATTCCTCAAGATTGGAATGATTATTTTTTGAAAGTTGAAGGTGCTACGGACTCGTTGCAGTATATTAAACAACATTTAGATCTCCCACATTTATTCTAAACTTCCATAATTTTCACCGAAACAAGCATTTTACATGGCTATGCGGCTTGGTTATAGAAACTTGTTTATGAATGTGGAATCTAACTGAATTAACACTTGAAACTGTTAATCATCTGTGATTTATGTGGATTAAAAAGTAAAATAATATCTAAACTATAAACAGAATCTAAGCCCGTAGTCACACAGTGCCCGCGTTCTATCGGTGCCCCGTGATGGTAAACGAAATACAACTCCGCTAGCGTAGCTGCTATAGGATTGTAGAGGAACATATCGCTGTTCCGGAACGACAATGACATAAATGTACATTTTTGAGTAATTGAGTTTTAGGGCTTAATGATATCACAAAGTCTTAAAGCCTACGGTGAAACAACCAAGTAATTGTACTTTAACTTTTGCCTCTGTCATTATTTTCTGTCACATAAATTAATTTTCAATGTGAAAACTTCAAATAAAAGTTATTTTGCTTACTTTTGGTCTGTTGTAAAATTTCAGTTTTAGCAGTTGTGTCATTATTCTTTTGGAACAGCGATATATCTTTGATTGAGGAAACAGACTCTAAACATTTCGGACGTGGTACTCCAGTAAATGGCCCAGGAAAAGAAATTGTAGCTTCAGTTTCACGATTTATGGAGAAAAAAAAAGTTCTATTGATAAAGAACATAAAAGCATAACTCTGATCCAAGTTCAGAGTTAAATAAACTAGCAGAATTTATAATAAAGATTTATGCTTTCTGCTTTTTCACAATCGAATCTCAGCATAAAATTATTCATGCATCTAAGCATTTTTTTAAGATTGCAAAAAGTATTTGGATACAAATCTCCAGAATGTTATCCATTCCACATTATAAAGAAGCCATCTTGCATGGGAAAAGCTTGCAGGGTTCCTTTTTACTAAATTTTGAGAGCATTTGCCAGACATTACAGCTTTAGACACATCCCATACGCATTTTGACTCAATTCTTTGACATCCACTTCTGGTAAAACGCGTTCTATTTTCTTAAAGTTCATGACTGGTAGACCTTAGCAATATTGTAAGAATTCTCCAATAGGTCAACTAAAAGAATTTTGTCCAGTAGTCGGCCTATCAAGAGCCACCGTTAATTTTCTAAGTGGTAATTCATTAAATGAAGAAAACATATCACGGCTTGTAGTGAGGGTTCTAAAGACTTTTCTGGAAGTCTAATAGCACCATTTGATTTTCCAGTGTTAACTGATGTGCCATCACAACCGATAGCTTTTATGTTCTTAATCAATAGAACTTTTTTTTTCCATAAATCGTGAAACTGAAGCTACAATTTCTTTTCCTGATGGGCCATTTACTGTAGTACCATGTCCGAAAGATTTCGAGTCTGGTTCCTCAACCAAAGATGTATGTTCTTCTACAATCCTATAGCAGCTAAGCTAGCGGAGCTGTATTTCGTTTACCATCACGGGGTTCCCAATAGAACGCGGGCACTGTGTGACGAGGGGCTTAGATTCTGTTTTTAGTTTATATTATTACTCCACATAAATCACATATGATTCCCAGTTTCAAGTGTTAATTCAGTTAGATTCCACATTCACAAACAAGTTTCTAACCAAGCCGCATAGATTTGTAAAATGCTAGTTTTTATGAAAATTACGGAAGTTTAGAATAAATGTGAGAGATCTGAATGTTGTTTAATATACTTTTTTTGCAACCCAATTTTGTCCTCCGACTTTGTTGTGTACATTTTTCAACTTGAATTATTTTTAATATTTATTCTTAATATTTAAAAAAAATTAGAAAAAAATACTATTTTTGAAGAAATTCAAATTTTAGGTCTCGTGCGGCACACCTAAACAATTTCTGATTAGACTGAAATTTTTTGTGGAATATGTGGGTAGGTAGGGGCAAGTTTTCATTAACTTAGTAAATTCAATTTCGAAAAAAAGTTTTTTTCGATACACCTTAATGTATATGCGTATGTTCGTGTTCGTATGTATGCATGTTTGTATCTATGTATGTATTTCGCATAACTCAAAAGCGGTATGCCATAGAAGATTCTCGTTTGGCATGCAATCTCAGAGTGGAGTCTAGTTGAGCACCTCCTTTTGTGGTTGCATTCGAATGCTCTCAAGCGGGTCTTTTATGCCTTTTTGGGGAAAATCTGTTAATTTCAATGAAGCCTTCAGTGATATTATAATTTGACGATATATCTCCAAGCTTTTGGTCGCGTTTTTTTCGCCAATTTGGAAATAAATTTTGCGAAAAAAATTTAATTATTATTTTTTTAAATAGGGTATAATTTGGCGCTAGTATGCGATATTTTACGATTTTACGAATAATACGCTGAATGGTATTAAAATCGACGATATTTAGAAGATAAACCGTTGCATTTTTTTGTGCATTGATTTGTGACAAACTGGGGTGTAAATGTTTGAATTATTATCTTGCTCTCTCCAAGACACTGTTTCAATGCTAAAGACATATATTATGAATTTTAAACGTAAAAGGAAGTAGTGTGAGGTCCACACCAGCTTTTTTTTAATTTGATTTTTCTCTTTTCCCTACTGTTTAACTCTACCCCACATACATTTTGTTTGGTTAAGTATTGTAACATCTCAATAACATATGCCCACAACGAGTAGATCACCATTAGGAAAAAAACATTACTTTTACATTACCTACTCCTATATTTTAAAGTAAAAAAATCCATAGAATGCAGAAATGAACTTTTGCTTTGAAGATGAAATTTAAAATTTTATCCCAAGTACAAACATTAATATTCTTGGAATTTTAAAGCTGCACAAGTCAAACATGAACATTCCCTTTTTCTAACAGGTTACGTAATTTTATCGACTTCTTTTCCAAATTTTTTGCTTTCATTTAAGCCTGAAACAGTTCTCAGCAATGTTTGCTTACGCATAATTCTTACGTAAGATTTTGATTTCTCATTTTACCTTAATTCCAAGTAAAACTCTTACCTGCTCTCGACACAAATAAATATTCAAAATTATTTGCATTGCTTTGTAACAAGACCCAAAAAAAGATTTTGTTTTTTTAAAAAATGCTGCTGCCTCTGTCAAAAAGAAAGCAGACGTTAGAATTCGAAGGAGATTTAAATGTCCTGTTGGCTTTGGAGTCTAAGTAAGCATTTTTTATGAAAGTTTAATAAGCACAAATGTTTGATGGCTCTTGAGCAAATAATGTGGTTTTCAGATAAAATGAATTCGTGTACTACATTACCAAAATGAGAGGATTTATTTTGTCACTGCAACACGTTATTTGTAGCGATTGTGTTTTCACCTGCTGCAAAGATTTTATTAATTTTTGAAGTTAAAAAAAAAATATTTGATAATTATGAAATGTCTCTCTAAAATTCCCCTCGGAAAATTTTTAGCTTAGATTATCTTCCTTAGGTTACTTCAAGACCTATATCTTATCTCTTATACCATAAATGGTTTTCCTAGAAATCAAAACAGATTCAACAGAAATGTTCGAATTCTTAAACTCAAAATTTGCGTGTAAATAAATTCATCAACGAATGTACTGGTAATGAAAAGACAATTTTGAATTTTAGTAAACCCTTAAAACTAAGAAAAGGTGTAAGTTTTTTGACTTCAATGCATGACATAAAATGAATTAGAACTTAAACAGGTTTTGACAATTTTAAGAAGATGCTTTCAAGATTTCAAATAGCGGTGAACTATCAGAATTTGAATTTGATGAGGGTATTCACTTTAATCTGTCTTAATAGCTGACTGGAAAGTAGTTAGGTTAACAAGTTATTTAAATACCTGTTTTTCTTTTTGGCGAAAGCAAAGACATTTTCTTTACTAATGTAAGATTAGGGCCTCCCTGTCTCTTGTGTTGAAAGGCAGTGACAAAATATAAAAATGTATATGTAAAATTGGTTGAAAAAACAACCCTCTTTCTCGTTTATCTATTTATCTTTAATTTATTAACTGCTTCTTTGCTTCTTTTTCTTTCCATGTCTGCAAAGTTGGTATAGAAGTTAAAGTCGCGCTAGTTTTGACGTAAATAAATCGGAGTCGGGAATCGAAGGCTTTCAAGTTTTAAGAGACGGACGCAGAGTTGGTTCTTTTCCCTGCGAATTTGCATTTTGCTCTCGGCTGAAGAGTCAGAGTCGCTGACATAGAGTTCGGCTGATTTTGTGATTCAAACGGAGTTGGAATCTAAAGCTTTCAAATTCTAGTTGTCAAAGTCGGAGGAGTCCAATTTTCTCCTCCCTAAAAGAGCCCAATAATATCACGTATGCAGATCTCATCCTGAAATCCATCAGTAGTTCTATATATAGATATATTTTTTTAGAAGCTAATCTTCACATACATAGGGGGGGGGTGCGTACCAGGAGCTTTGCCTCTGGACAAACGAAGAATATTTTTACAGTTGACAGAAAGTACAAGACATACATAGTGCAGGATGGAGTTTTCTAGCACCGAGAAGGAAATTATAACCAGGGAGGGGGTAGAAATCGAACCCACCACCTCAGGATCACGAGAAAGACGCGCAACCACACTGAGCCACCGAGGACAAAAATTCATCAGTAATAAAATAAAATTAAAGTATAATAGCATTTGCCAATACGTTGCTCTAAATTTCAATGACTAATTTTGAGATGCAAACTTTTCCTCAATGCGGAAAACTTCTGAATTAGTACTCAATAGTAGAACGAAATCGGTTTTAAGCGCTAGAGGAGAAACTAAAAGAAAGTATTCGGATAGTGTCGATCGTTCCATTCAAATAGAAATGAGTTACTGGCCCGTTGCCATAATTCAAAGAAAGATTTATTCCGATTCATTCGCTCAATAAACTTTTGTATCTTTCGAAATTGATGAGCTAATTGTTGAAAGAAAATTTCGAGAATGGCAACTATCGAGAAATAAAATAATTCGGTTAATTAGCATTGGATTAAGAAAGTGTCACGTTAGGGGGAAGTATTAGGAATGTGAGTATCGGATGGTTTTAACCCATTTATGCCCAGTAGTCTAAAAACGGGACGCTTGTTAGTTACTGCATACAAAAACCTGTAATGGGTATATCATTTTACTAAAGCTGTTTTTTACAAGTAAAATAGTCCTTCTTCTTGAGAAAACCAGTTAGAGCCACTATTTCGACATCAGAGTTTAATTATTGACAACTATTTTCAGACAAATGAGTTAAGCAACGATTCAGCAAGGGTAGCCACAGAAAGTAAATTTTTTTTGCGAACTATTTTTTCATAAAATTAAATTATTTTAAAATGATTTGCTTAGAATTAATCACAGATGCCTTCTGTAATGTTACTTTGCACATATAAAGTTAAGTTAGGTCGTATTTTGCTCACATACCTGCAAAATATCCCATAAACTGGACGTTAAATAACTTAATGAATATGGCAACGGCGAACTATTTTAAGCCTAAAATGCATGTAAGCCATTCCAAGTATGATTTTTAAGCAGATAAAAATTGAAAAAAATTGTTAAAAAAAACTTGGGCATAAAAGGGTTAAATGAAAAAAAGAGCAACGAGTTTGGATTGTTCCTAGAAATTAAATCAGCAAAGAACGTATTTCTCAAATTTAACTTAAAATGTCGAGGAAGCAAACTGTTGGTTGTAAAACAAGCGAGTGAACTGCTTCCATTTGTTTCTTCTATTGCAATATATGCAGTAAAGTGTATGAAAATTATTTCATAACCTAATTTTTAGATCATGTTCTGAATGTTTTGGGAAATAAAACTTACAAAACTACAAACAAGAAGAGGGTTTCTCTATCTCTTTCTCTTTTTAAAGGAAATTTTTGTATTAATTGCCAAACTAGTGGATATGCCCGGCGTCGCGCGGGTTAAAATGCAACATGCGAAATCCAAGAAGGTATTTTTTGTGACAACTTGGTCAGTTAAATCTGCGTGAAGGACAACGTGAAATCAAACTTAAATGTGTTATTTATCTGTGATGATTTTCTAAAAAATTGCGTTTCTACTTTTGAAAAAAATAAAAACAGAAGTATTATATATTCAAGGGTGAATACTCACGAAAGAAACATTTCTTAACTATTTGAATTGAGAGAAGCCTCAGAAAACCACGCAAAGCAAAGACAATATCAAACGCAAAATTAGCTATCGAAGTGAAGTTGAGATGAAGCACTAAATAATGATTTGAATGGAGGAAAGCCTTTAAAAAATTAGAGATTTTATGTGGAAGTTTCAACTAAAATTGGAATAAAAAAAGAACTACCTGTCAGATTTTTTTCTAATTGGTCTCTTGATGTGCCCAGTGAGGACACGATCACACTGTGAAATTTTTAGCGAAATCCGACGGGTAGTTTTTGAGTCTATAAAGGACATACATACGTAGGTTCATAGATCATACTTAGGTACATACATTAATTTTTATATATAAAGATTGAAAGCATCTTTTTCCTAGCCAAAACAAGCTACATATTCCTTAAAATCGTTCTCTTCTTCGTTAAACGTACAACTTTTTTGGGGGGAAGGGGGCTCTGAAAAATCTCAAACATTGATTGAAAAAGTAATTTATATCTCAAGAACCAGTTAGTCTTTCGTCATCTGTTTTACAGGAAAAAATATTTCATTTGTAAATAATTATAAGGTGACTATCGGAATCTATCTATGTATAAAATAGTAAGTTTCCTTAATAATATTACCATGCAGTAAATAAGCAATTTCCTAAAAATAATTTAAAATACTTTCCCAATTATATTAATTTGCTCAAAATTTGCAACTGTGAAAAATAACAAAACGCCAGTTTCATCATTTATCTACATATAAGTTTTAACTTAGAACTGCAGGTAGACCATACAAACATTTCAGTTTTAACCCTTTATGCCCCGACGGGACTCAGAAGTCCCGCTTATATTAATTTAGTACAGTGAACTCTCACTTATGCGCCGGCCCTGGGGACCAACAGAAAAAGGCGCATAAGTGAGAGAGACGTATAAGCGAACAGGCCTATTTACAGGACTAAAACGCAACATAGGTTCTAATGAGAGAATGAACAAGAAGTTTCAAAACAAAAAGGACATTTTAGTACGGTTTGGCAATTACTCTAACGTAACTACAATGATAAAGAGAAAACAAAAATTGTAGCATACCTAATTACAAGCTGTTCCCTCTAAAACGATGCAATAACGGATAATTGTCCCTCTCCAAACTCTAGTTCATGCGGAAAAAATGCCTTCCGTGAGCAATAAAGGCGAAAGATTTAAGAGGAAAGTGAAGAAAAATGCTTATTTCTTAAAGAAAATAAATAAAAAATTTTAATTTTAGGGAAAATTCGGCGCATAAGTGAAATATTTATCTATAGAGCGACGCATAAACGAATGATACTATCATTATTTTGCTATGGAATGTGCTGGGACCATTTAAAATCGTCGTATAAGGAAAAAAGGCGCATAAATGAGGCGGCGTATAAATGAGAGTTCACTGTTTTATGAATCCTGTGCCTGTAATCATGCTGAAGCCTTTAAGTACACCTCCTTGTAGACCAACAGATGGTACCTGAGATCGGAAACAGTTTTCGTAGGGGCCCTAGGGCGTAGGAGGCCTTAGACCATACTGATTGTCAAAAACAAATTACAGTGAACTCTCACTTATACACCGCCTCATTTATGCGTCTTTTTCACTTATACGACGATTTTGAATGGTCCCAGCACATTACACTGCAAAATAATGATACTATCACTCGTTTATGCGTCACTCTGAAGATAAATATTTCACTTATGCGCCGAATCTTCCGTAAAATGTAAAATAAAATTCTTAAAAAAATAAGCATTTCCTTCATTTTCTTCTTTAATTTTTCGCCTTTATTGCTCGTAGAAAGCATTTTTTCCGCATGAACTAGAATTCGGAGAGGGACAATTATCTATTATGCATCGTTTTAAAGGGAACAGTTTGTCTCTTGGTAAGCTACAATTTTTGTTTTCTCTTTATCATTGTAGTTACGTTACAGTAATTGCCAAACCGTGGTAATATGTCCCGTTTCTATAGAAATATTCTTATTCATTCTCTCATTAGAAACTATGTTGCGTTTCAGTCCATTAAATAGGCTTGTTCGCTTATACGTCTCTTTCACTTATGCGCCTTTTTCTGTTGGTCCCTTGGGCGGGCGTATTAGCGAGAGTTCACTCTATGTGTTACATATGCTGTTTGATGTATTTTCAACTTAAAAAACCAAAAAAATACATAAAAATTCACTGCTAAATTCATTTGGGACATAAAGGGCTAAAGGTAATTTTAAAGGCTATTTTTGAAACTGCCCGTAAGCGCATTATGTTCACATATTACGTAAAATCAAATGCCCTTATCCGGTGGACATGTCAGCACTGACGCTTATTCCAGTCAAACTGGCAGGGGCGGATACAAGGGACGGGCGATGGGGGCTGACCGCCCCTTCCTTGATGGAGTCTGAGCCAGTAAATTTTCAACAGTAAAGCTTAAAAAACCTAATTTTAGACGAGTTATAATAATGTTGATGGAAGGAAATTTGGTCTTCCCTCCAAAATGTTTCGAAATTGAAGTCCGAAACTTATGTGATCAACATTTACAAAACAAGTATGCATAGTAAAAAGTAAGTAATAAAAGTCAACCGCCCCTCCCTTGAACAAGTTCTGGATCCGCCCTTGCAAACTGGTAGTATCTGGTAGGTATAATCTTTGACTTCATGGGGTTAGAAATAAATCTGATGTCTCTCCAAACCCGAGCGCGGGCACATTTTTGCATTGAAAAAGGCGTGAGCCTCCTTGAAAGAGGTGCCGCTTGTAACGTCGAAACACAAAGCAGTATTCCTGCACATTTGAGGTGCTTTTCAGCGTTGTTTTATGTGTTGTTATTTCAATCATACACTGTTAAAAAAAACCTGAATTTTCAGGAAGTTTTTTTTCTGATTTTAACAGAAAATTTCTGTTTTCGCTTCAAAACGTATCTTTTCCTTAAAGGAACAGACATATTCTGTGAATTACTGATCATTTTTTCCCCGCGCCAGGAACTTGGAAACTTGGACGCTTGCCAAAACATATATCGTTCGAATGTAGTGAGAAACCGATAGTGTTGTGAAGCCATTTTGCTTCAAAATTTGAGATTGCAAGGATTGGAAAACTTAAGCTGGATTTATAGCGTTCCCCCAATTATTTTTGTGCCGTTAGAAGACTTGTGAAAAAATGATCTTTTCACGCTCCTGGAAGTCATTCTATTCCTGGAAAGGATTCTATATGCCGCGTTGGATACAAGACGCATCCGCCGAGTTTCCCTTGTCCGACATTTTAAAGAAGATTTAGTTTATCAGTCCATAATTCATCGCAATGCATTCACGCAAAATGGGCAACAAAGGGGTGTGTGAGTATATTTTAAAATCCATACCTCCTTTTGTTGTCTTTTTTGTAAGTCGTCTATTAGAGAGAAGATTTTCGTCCAGGAAGAGGTAAGGCTCTTGCCCCATCAATTTTTATCATGTTTTTATTTTTGTTATTATTATTTTTAATTTAATTTGAGTCTAGACTTAATAGTTTGTTATTTCATGATGTGAACTGATAGACATTTAAGAGTTACATATATAAACCAACTATGAGTGCTGAGGGTTAGTAAAATGATTTTTGTAATTTTCCACAACGATTAAAAAACTTAGTCTCAAAACTAAGCTTTTTTAATACGCTTTTATTAGTTTCACATGTCGGTTTGTTTGTATGCATGTATGTAACTCTAAATGAAAGATCAATTCACGTTCTTTGCAAATATTAAAAGTAATATGTTTAATACTGTTAACACTAAAAGCTGAAGTATATATTACATGTTGATGTATTATAAGTGCATCTAAAAGCGTATTTTTTTAGTTTTTTTAAACCAGTTTAAAGATTATTCTTTGGAAGCGATTTCATTAAAAACAAAAAATATCGTCAATTTTCAGAGTCCATTTCTTAAAGTGTTGATCACTATGAATACCATAACGTAAATGTATGAAAATAGAGGAAATCAGTGAAAATACAGGATTTTTTTAAAGGAACCACGAATGTTTCAAATTCAGAAAAAAAGGAAAAAAAAACTTTCGGAAGAACTTAATTTGTAATTCAAACTTAAGAGAAAATATTAAAAAAATGCACCTTGTTAAATACTTCTTAATGTTTTGAAGTTGTGCGCTCAGAAATACTATGCATTGATCATTCCACCTTCAAAATATTTGAGTATTTTATGCGAGAATTGATGTAATCTTTACAAAAAAAAAAAAAAATCATGTTATTTTAATGAACTAAAATTTTTAATGAAAAAAAAAACCAATTCTTGTATTGCTAAAGTATTTTTTTAAAGGCAAGATATTTGAGAGTTTGAATTGTATATATTTATATATATATATAATATATTATATATATATATATAATATATATATATTATATATATATTTGTGTGTGTATGTATGTATATATAAGTGTAAGCGTCTAGTTAGCACGTAGCGGGGAAGCAGAATGGAACGGATAAGAAACGATGGGACGGTTGTGAACTGACTATTTCTCATCACGGATATTTACGAACGGAACCTCGCACTAGTGCCGATATTGTTCACATTTTCAACAAACATGAGGGCAAACAATATTTTTCAGCAGGTCCTTTCTGCATATTTTCCCGTTTTTCCTTATCAGACTCTCCAAATTGTACTTCTGGGGATATTGGGACACCTGAACATTATGTTTTCCATTGCCCTATAACATCCAATTTTCACGTTCGACATAACCTAAATTCAAATTCTTGCCAAAATATTCTCAATGCCTTTTCCCACTCCTTTTTATTTACCTTTCTAATAACATATTTGTAGTTCAAGGAATTTAACCTTTTTTTATTTTTAATTCCTATTTCTGAATTATTCTTTTACCAATGAATTGTTTTGTTAAGATGTTTGTTATGTTAAGTTTGTAATTGTATGCTGTAAGATATGTCAAAATTGTGAAAAGACCTCAGTTTATGTTTAAAAAAAAATTGCTTTGTAAGCTATTTGTAACATGTTTAGTTTTTAATAACTGTCCCTGGGGTCCCAAAACGATAAACCGTTCAAACGGTAGGTGCGGAGGACCTCAGGGTGTCAAATGTCATATGTTAAATGTTGTTATTTTTATTCACAAAGGGCTTTATCTATTTCAGCCATATTATTTTTTCCAAAATTAACGAGATTTTTGAAGGCCATTTTTGAAAGTGCTCTTAAACACATTATAGTCCCACTTTACGTAAAATCAAACACGCTCCTCTGGTTAATATAGTTGCATTAACTCGTATTCCAGTCAAACTGCTATGTAAACATAACTGCAAGCTTCATGGCGTTAGAAATTCCTCTAGATATCTCTTCGAACTCAAACGCAGGCAGCGTTTTATTTGGCCCTTTCATGTCTGGCCGAGCACTGAATATTCAGCCACTTTTCGGAATAAAACGGTTTTAAAGCGGCGTCCATTAATCCCCTGTTCGGTCCGTTCCGTGTTAATTGCAGGCGCGCTGAATAATTCAGGACTTGTGGTGCAGATTGTAGTAGAAACTGAAGTCTGATTCGAAGCAATTATGTTGCGCTCGCTTGCACTGCATTACGGGGAGCTGCTGATGAGAGTTGTGAGGAATCGAATGAATTTTTTTTTTTTTTTTTTTGTGAATGCCGATTTTTAATGATAAAATTTCACAGGGAGAAGGCGATTTTTTAACAACTTACCTCTAACTACGTACAGTTGAGCCCGCTTAATGGAATAGCCATTTTGCCAAGAAAAAATATTTTAATAAGCGGGATATTCCATTATCCGGGATCAAAGTAATACATTTCAACAGTTTGGTACAATGCAAATGTATTATATAAAGCGGGATATTCCTTTAACCGATATTCTATTAAGCGGGATCGACTATATCTGATTTATATATGTGTGGGGGCATCCACAGCATTTTTACTAAAATTCAAATAAAATACGGAGATATACTGACGTGTTAAGCACAAAAGTCGCATCTGCTCTTTTAACCAAAATTGAGTTGTTACCACCAGGTGGCTCTTCGTGACGTATTTTAATTAAATACTAAATTATATGGTCATTTGAGAACGGGAAATAGTTTTTAAAAAATTCTGAAAAGTTTCATCTGGATCAAATAAATACACGGTGGAGTAAAACTTTAAAGAGTAATATCTCAGTTTGACATCGTCTGCAGATTCCACTTTTGCGCTCAGCACCAGGCAGCATAGCCAATAAGGAGAGAAAGAGAAGATCCTGAACCTATTCCCGTTTTTTTAACGTCTACAAGAGTAATTAAAAAATACCTTTTCAGTGACTTCAACTTTAGAAAAATTCCGGTAGAACGCTTCCAAATCTCTTTCCCCATAAAATCATCGGAGGTAGTCGAAATTGCGCTTTTGAAACTTCAATGTCCAAAAATATCCGGGGACAGCTTCCAAACTTCTCCTCCCGCTAACATCATAACAGATAGTCTAAAAGGGATTTTTTCCTTCCTTTTTCACTCAGTTTAATTCTGCTAATTCACTATGAAAATTGAATTCGTCAAAAGGCAATCCAGTAAGCTACCACGGGTGAGTTTGGAAATTTTTGCGGAGAAAATGGTACCGTAAAATGGGGTGTATAGGAACAGCGGGGTCAATCGGAACAAAACTTCCAGACCGTACAAAGAAATTCTTCGTAAATATACTATTGGGTATTTTTCGCCATTAATTTTATTTTTAAAAAGGTAAGATCATAGGAAGTAGGAAAAAAATACTTTAGTCAATCTGGCAACGCTACTGGCTTCTAAGGAGGGCTGTACGTGGAATGCTAGAAAACATCACATTTTCATAGACTGCAAAACTTCATATGCAAGAACAAACCTTCTTATATTTTAAACCTAAGAGTGGTATGTTTCAATTATACATGTATCTGAACAACAGAATACCGCATTAGAATTTACATTTTTTATAAATTGTGTCATAAAAATGAAGAATTCTGAAAAATGCCATAGAAAAAAAATTTGCGGAGTGAATCGGAACACTTAGTTCTGTTGTTCCAATTCAAACTTACTTAAAGGAAACTGTTTGAAAAATCAAGATTCTAACCCCAATTCTTCTAATCAAGACAAGGACAAGGATTTATTACTGTTTATCCCTTCTCGTGAGCAACTAGATCTTAGAAGGACAAAAAGTTGCAGATTTCATAAGATTTTTTCTCCAGGAGACTTTTTTATTTAAAATAAGAGGGGGAAAGTTATATAGACTTTATATAGCAAAAGGTAAGCACACAGACAGTGATGAATAAGCGAAAAAATATTTCAGGACAATCCCCGAACCCCAGAGACTTTAAAAAACTAAAGAAAAGGCAGAGATCATCCCAGAAGATGCTATGAAAAAACTTAAACCAAGTCAGAATTGCTAGTTTTAAGGACAAGTACATATTTGTGGACGACATGAGTGACTTCCATTCGTGTTAAATCTTTGTATTTCAATTCAAAAGCATTTCTTAAAATTGCTTTTCATTTTTCATAAGTTCAAAATTATTTTGAATTTTGACAAATTATAAACGTTTACTGGTATTGAAATTATACATTTATTTGACAGTAATTATCTGTTCTTATTCTCCCCCATTAATATTACTCATGTTTGTGAGACCTATAACAGGTTAAATTGAAAAAAATAAAACTTTTAACATGTGTTCCGATTGACCCCTATCAGCGGGGTGATTCGAAACACCCATAATTTCCTATATATTTTAATAATAATTGTTCAAAATGCTTTGTATTCGCTTGGAATATCAAAAGTAAAGCAAGACCGAAGTTTTTACCCAAAAAATCAAATTAAAAAAAATCTTTTAACTGCTTTTTTTACAATCAAAGCTGAAAAGTGTTCCGATTCACCCCATTTTACGGTACTAATTATGCGTAGAACAGAGTCACTTTTTTTCTTTTCCAGACATTCCAAGCACACTCACACACACACAAAATAAATAAATAAATAATAATAATAAAGATAGAAAAGAACTAATTTAAATAAAAAATATTAATGAATATTTTTTATTTAAAAAACCGTAAATTATTTAAATAAATAAATAAATTAGTTTTAAAAAATCCCCCCCCCCAAAATTTTGATGGCGCAACTTGCGCCGTAATCCCCCCCCCCCCCTGTGGGCACCCCTGGCTGTCGAACTCTCAGCAAAGTACAAGGAGTGGTACTCAAAAGCTTCAGCACGATTCCAGCCATTTAAGATTCATAAATATAAGCGGGACTCCTGAGTCCCGTCGCAGAATAAAAGGTTAAATCATTGAAAATTAGCAATTAACTTTGGACCTGTTTTTCGAAAAGGTACCTTTAAACAAAATCGAACTTTTGAGTTACTGCTCTCAAGCACGAATGCTTCACTCGGATCAGCTAATTAACATATAATGCTATTTATTGGTTGTCGGATAAGACTATCTCCGGTTAAGACGAGTTAATTTTTAAGGTTCTTTTGGGTTCGCTTTGACGAGGTTTTACTGTATGAGTAAAAAATATTGACATAAAAGAAATTAAACATTTCAAAATGCTATCAATAATAACCTAAGTAGCGACAGAACAGGAAAGTCCCTAGCTGTATACAGGGTGTCCACTCTAATCGTGGACCAATAGCTAATTTCTAAACCGTTAGAGATAAGCATATAGTTTATTTAGGAAAAAATCTCAAAATTATGAAAGGAATTTTGGGTCTATTCAATGTTTTTCAAAAAATCAAATTTTGAAAGAGTTACGAAATTTAAATTTTTATACAGCCCCCCAGTCCTATCAATCATATTTAATAAAACATTCTTGACACTGTAACGTTTAAAACTAAAAAAAAATCACTCTTCTACCACAAAAATTGACCGAGTTATGACGTTTTGAAAAATCAAGATTTTGCATTGTTTCATGACGTCATCCAGAGATGGCTTAAGGGACCGTATGCGAAATCCTTCAAAATCTTGATTTTTCAAAACGTCATAACTCGGTCAATTTTTGTGGTAGAAGAGTGATTTTTTTTTAGTTTTAAACGTTGCAGTGTCAAGAATGTTTTACTAAATATGATTGATAGGACTGGGGGGCTGTATAAAAATTTAAATTTCGTAACTCTTTCAAAATTTGATTTTTTGAAAAACATTGAATAGACCCAAAATTCCTTTCATAATTTGGAGATTTTTTCCTAAATAAACTATATGCTTATCTCTAAAAGTTTAGAAATTAGCTATTGGTCCACGATTGGAGTGGACACCCTGTATAATGGAATTAATGTGAAAGAAAAGACACTAATCCGGCAGCGAATCAATAGATGCATTAGAAAGTCCGGTAAAACAATTCCTCACATAAAACAGGGGCTGATTGACTTTTCTGGTGCCTTGTTCATCTCAATTCATTCACATAGAAAATTGATTCCATTAACTTGTCACTCTTGCTCTCTGCTGTATTTCCAAGTGACGCAGTACTTGCCCAAATTGCATTGTTTTAACCGTATTATCTATGTGCTTTAAAAGGTAGGATATTATAGGCGATTCCGTTTTGATAAACTTATCATTTGTTTGCTCAAAACACCATAAAAAGACTCTAAATACGTTACATTCTTGTTCCATTGCATTAACTTTATTAAGAACAAAAACTCTGCAGATAAAATGCAGTTAAATTTTGAAGACTTCCCGAAACATTATTTAAGTAAGAAATGAAAAAAAAAACTTTGTTTGGAAAATAAAAAAAATTAAAAAGTACATCAAAAGCATAAATGATCAGAAAAAAAAATCATACACGTGCTTCGGAGATACAAAGAGTGCTTTTTTCCATGCCTCGTTTTGAGCTTATGCATGAAAAGACCTTCGACAAATTTTGCATTTAAAAGCGTTCTGCGTCACACCGAAACACGTGCATTCAATGCTCCTGTTTATTTGTGCTTTTGACGTTCTTTTTATTATTTAAATGTTTTTTTTTATTTTTTTGCTCACTAACCCTCGTATCTTATGGGATGTGTGGGAAAAATAAATTTTTAATACTGTTTCTGGAAATACTATAATGGAAATAAATAATTTAACGTCCTGTTCATGACTGCAAAAGTAAATATTAAAAAATAAGTGAACGCAACACATTATTATACCAACCTTTTCTGGGGGGCCATCCATAAATGCTGTCACACCCTTTTCACAGTTTTTGACTATTTCCCTCTTTCTGCCACATTTTACCATCCCCTCCCTCTCGTCACATGACACGTTGTTTTTCGTTTACATATGCTTTTAAAAAAGACGTGATAACCACAATTCTTTTTGCCCCCTAACTTAACACCTTGTTACCCACCCTGATTACAAATCGTCTCACTATCACTAACCCCAATCACCCCTTAAAGTGTAACATCCTTTTTGTACCAAGAACCAGACGCTATCTTAACGCTGCTAAATAATTTCGAAGAAATGTCTTTTACAAAATTACGTCCTCATGGGTCGATACCAGTGGTCGGAAGTAGCGCGCTACAAATTGCGAAACTGCTGTAGTAACTACATTTTTGAGTAGTTTGTAGTCTAGCGCACTACTTTTAAAAAAAGTAGAGTAGTGAGTAGCGCGATACAAAAAAAATTGTAGTTTGTAGCGATTTCTGAAAACTACTTCAAAATGAAATAAACAAATAAAAAAATTTAAAAAAAGAGAGAACGAAGCTGGAAAAAAAGGTTTAATTGACTCTGAATGGTGCAAATCTTGCACGAGTATAGCAGCGGACGCAATGAGAAATAAGAACCATAAAAATATGAGCTGATCCCTTAGATACATTATTTTGAAAAAATACATTCTATCTGTTTCATGTCATTGGTTTGTTTGGCATCTTACTTTTTATATTCCTTCAAATAATTTTTATGTTCCTAAATATTCCCTGGCAAGAAATTAAAAAAAAATTGAAGGTTGAATTATTTCAATCTTTCAACTTTTGAATCCTTTTTTGCGGCGAGTATTCGTAAAAATTGTAAAAAAAAATCTATAAAGGGCAATTTTAGCAAAAACAAAACAAAAAAAAAAGGAACAAAAAGGAAAAGTAACAAATAATTTCAAAGGCAACTCCTAGTTCTATCCCATATTCAAAATGAGTTAATTTATGAATGTAAATCACTTTTCGAATTTTTTTCGTCAATCCTCAAACGGTGTATGCTTTTCATTTATTTATCTTGTAAAAATTAGCGAAGTAGCGGCTACAATTCAAAAGTAGTTTGTAATCGCTACATTTTGAAAAAAGTAGTTGCAGTTGTAGTTAACTACATTTATAATAAAGTAGTTGTAGTTGTAGTTCGCTACAAAAGAGATGTAGTTTTTCCAACCACTGGTCGATACCAAATAAGATTCTACAAACAAAGTGAAAATCGCCATTTTCGGAATGACGCTAGCGTGGCTTTGAAGTACAGATTTGTCGATAGCCTATTTAAAAAAAAATCATTTCTAATGTAATTTCTGAAAGAAAAGCATTACTTTTCAGACATATTCTCATTTTTGCGAATTTTATTCTAACTGAGAAATTAGATAAGGAAAGTAAGAAATTATTCTAATTACATGGTCACATCTTACATAATGTATTTTATCATTCGGCAAAAGAACCTAAATAGTAATGTTTTCATTAACGTCCCTAATTTATTCACTTCAAAAAAAAAAAAAAAACCCTGCAGAGAAGTTTATCAGCAAATAAAATTGACATTTTTTTGCTTATAAATGAAAAAAAGCAAAATGATTTCTTACAGCAGCATTAAGTGTCTCTAAAAAAAAACTGATGAACTGAATATAAAATTGGTTTTTTGTATAGACATGTTGAATGAAAAACTAATGTATTAAATCGTTAGAATATAAACATTTTTTTATGCTTGACTTTCGGGGGGCTAAGCTTTAACTTTATTATAACCCTAAAAATAAAACAAAACATACATTAAGAAATTTCCATAAAACCTCGAAAGCTGCATTTATCAATGGGGTTGATGACGCATAAAGAAAAGAATGGTTTTAGGTTTAAAAAAATGTGTAAATTTGCATAGGAAAATATAAAGTCAAGAAGTATATTAGTGCGGAATAGAGTGCAGTGGAACTCGCTGGAAAGAGAACAAAGGGACAGCGATACTTGCTCGTTATAGACAACAGCGCTTAAAAAACAATCCGCAGTTACATATTTGGCGCTTTAAACAGATTTAACGGCCTATTTGGCGAGGTATTTTCAGGGAGGCGATTTTGATAACAGTATGGGCGTGCAAACAACAACAGCCAAAAAAAAAAAAAAAACGCCAAAGTATCGCCAAATCTGTAACTGCGTTGGAATAAAAACGTAAATATGAATAATTAATAATCAATTGATTCAAAAATCAAGGTAAAGGAAAACTAAAAATTAAAAAAATAAGACAAATTTACAAATTTAATCCTTAAAATCTCTAAAATAAATGAAAATGCTACATGAAATTTTGCAGTTTAATAAAAATACGCCTCTTGTCTTTTTAAAAGGTGCCAAACTGCACCTGTTAGGAAACATTGAAAAAACAAAACGTTAAAATTTCCATAAAACGTTAGATTTTCATAAAATTAACTTTCGCTACAAACTCAATTTTATCTTGCCAGTCATTTTGAAAAATGAAAGTAAAACGACTATTTGCATTTCTGTAAAGAAAAAAAAAGTCAAGAGGGGAAAAACGTCAGTAAGTAAATAGTAATTACACCTAAGGAATTGAAATTTCATCTTTGGTAAAAGCAGCTTAAGGAGTAATTATTTTTTTTTCCTGTTTTAAGAAAAAGTGGAGTGTTTAAAAGCCAAGAAGTAAATGCATTAAAAAGTCATTAAGTTACCGATCTTTGTAAATTAAATCCTAAAGTTAAATACATTAATTTTGCGAAAGCAAACAGTCTGCTTTTTAGGGGCAGTTTTTTCCCCGTCTTACCTCTAATTTATAATATAGAAAGGCAAAGGCAACAATTTCAAAAAAAAAATTGGAAAATCAAATACCTGATAATATGTGCTAAGATCTTTATTATTTTAAGGAATCCTTTTCTACCTCTAATGACTGAATCAATCGTAATAAATTATGTAAGTAATAATACAAACCTTAAACATCTAGTTTTTACTAGTAAAAATCATAAGTTTAACTAGTGGTTGAACAAATTTTTTTTTTCGTCAAAGTTTGTTCACAGATGTTGACAAATATGAACACTTACTTCTATCGTCAAGAAAACTTAAAAGTGAAATATATTCTATTCTACATTCATTTTTGTAATAAAATTGTTTCTTAATATTTACTCGTCGTGACTTTACAATCTAAGTATTCAGCAATGGGTCATAGCCCCTAAACCACAGCTGGCAGAAATCCCAGGAATAAACCACCAACTCCGTTATGTCATCCAGAAACTGCAGTTAAGTCTTCGTTAGGACGCATCAGTTCGGAGTAGGAAGTGGCCTAGCTGGCGGGCAAAAATCATTGTACAGAAAATTGGAGTGTCAAGCTAACCGTTGCTGAGATCTCCCATTGGTGTGCTAATTTTTCATTAGCTACCAGTTTTTTTTTTTTTGGCTCTTTTATATAATATAAGATAATTTTAGCCTCCAGCTCGGTCACTGCCTAATCCGGACTGATGCGTCCTAACGAGGACTCAACTGCAGTTTCTGGATGACATAACCGAGCAGGCGGTGTATTGCATATATTGGTCATAAATGTTTACAATTGGACGAAAATAGGTTGAAATTCTTTTTAAAAAATGGATTACAACACAATGCGTAAAAGCACTGTCTGACTCTAATCTAATAATTCCCACAAAAGTACTTTAGAATAGATTGCTAGACACACATTTCCCTCTATCGCACACCACTTTCATTTTTATGTTTCAATAATGTTTAATTGTTTTCGGGCTGCTTCCGTCTTTAGAAACAATTTAAGTGCATCTTATTTTTCTTTTATAAGAGAAAGTAGACTAAAAATGGAATATAATTTTGCACATAGCTTCAAAATGTGTTTTACTGCTACTTACATCTCAGCTCGTTTTAAGAAAATAACAAGATGACATCATTTGTCTCCGATATATAATTTTCAAAATTAAACAGCTTTCTCGGCAAATATTAAACACACAGAAAGTCATAATAGTAACTCAAATTTTCTAACATGTGAAGGTTCTTTAAAATGTTATTACATTACCTTCAACCAAGGTATTTCAAGTAAAACTTAAATTAACTCCTTAATAAACATTTGCAACAAGCATCTAAAACATTTCAGATATTCAGTTTCTTCTCGTAACCCAAAAAGAAAAAGGAAAAACATTTTTTATCTGTGTTTTTGACTGTTAACAGAAAGTAAACCGTTTAGTTTTAATGAGGTCAATTTTACGTAATGTTTGCAGCGATGGTGTATAATTATTTACCATACACGTTAACGTTTAATAACTTGAAGTAAACATCATGACGTGTTTTTCTTTTTGAAATATTTCTGAAGTTCTGGGTTAAACTTTGCCAGCGCATTTCTGCTCATATTAATTCGATAGTTCCATGGAAATTTCTTTCAGCCTAAGTGCAGCAGGCATTAAATGCGCTGCTCTTCATTTGCGAAATGAATATAATTGTTATTGCTTTTGGTTTTTAAAGGAATGAGTGCTAAGTATTTGCATGTAGCTGAACATAAATGCGAAAGTTATATTTTAAGTTTTGACTCGGTATCTCAGAGCCAAACGGGAGCAAGTCCAGAAATGGTGATTTTCACTTTATTTCTCGCATCGAAGAGAGCCCAGGTGCCTCCATCTGGTGAGGAAACTGGGCATCAAAATTCTCGTGGCAATGGCATTCCGCCGATGGTGATGCCACATGAAAGAGTGGATGCCAGTCTTGGGAAATGCACTGGTTAAGACGCTATCCTCTCTCACCTAAAGGCGCGGGATCAAACCCGACTCCAGGTGGTGGATTTTAATGATGCAGAAAATCGACAACATCCATGTCGTATGATTATGCGGCATGTAAAAGATCCCTCGAGTGCTTGTTTGACTTATAGTATCTCTTGGCAAAATCAAATTCCAAGTGCAGTTTCGCATCGAAGAGAGCCCAGGTGCCGCCATCTAGTGAGGAAACTGGGCGTCAAAATTCTCGTGGCAATGGCATTCCGCCGATGGGGGTGCCACATGAAAGAGTGGATACCGGTCTTAGGAAATGCACTAGGTCTGCAAATGGCAAGAAGCTAAATGCAGCCCCATTTGAAACAAACAAACAAACTTTATTACTGCATTTTGTGTAAAATCTTATCCCTCATCGACCGATGAGAATGTTATTCTATAAACAAAAAATTCCTGCACAATTATTTCGCAGCGTTAAAAGAGCGAAAGTTCCAATCTTTTGTATACATCGGACAGACGTTTTCGCGCTCTCATGAAAAGTAACAAAAATGGACTTACGTTAATCTGCCTCTGAGGTACAGAATTAATATTTTAATTTATCGTCCAAAAGTGCCCTTCTGTTCTAATTATGTTAAAAATGGATACATAAGTGATTTAATAAATAAGAGAATAATTGTACACAATAAGTTACTCCACTGACTCTTTTTTATCCGTTAATTTTGTTCCAACTTTCCAAGAATATGTAATCTAAACTCATTATAGGATTTTAAACGACATTTGTACTATTATATAAAAACCAGAAAAGAAAATGATTGTTTTAGCATGGTAATTTTGCAAGAATACTGTTTCTTAAAAGAATTTTTCCCCCTAATTCTTCATAAAACTACAAAAGTAAAGAATAGTTTCTTTTTCTTTTAAATCACAACTCACTTTGTGCCTGTTAAACGAAAAATTAAAATTAAGGTAAAAATCCAAATTTTTGAATTAATGCTTCACGTGGGTCAGCTTGTTAATTATTTAAATGGTGAAACAATCTAAATTCCTTTAAATTTTTCCTACTTGAGCAAAAGAGTAGCCTTTTGTTGAAGCAAATAAAAATAAACTGTTCCACAAAACTACCTAATAACAATTTGAAACAAGCTGCTAAACAAGTTGAAAAGTCAACGAGAAAAAAAAAGGAGGAAATATTTAACTTAATTTATTTCTTTTTCTTTATTTCAAACAAGCCTCAGAGTTAGTAACCTAATGCGAAAAGCATGTTCGACAAATAGTTAAAATGGTTGTCGCAAAGAAATCCTTTTTTTTCCCTAATAGGTTTTACCATAAGAACAAAAATTCGGACTAATTCCGAAAAGAAAGGAACATACTTCAACCAATTATTTATTGGTAGTACAGTTTTAAGGAATAAAATTCATCCTTTCTTTGGCGAATCTAACATTCAACCGTAAACGTATGTAAAATGAATTTTCTTGTATGTTTTATTTACACAAGCGTGTACTGTCACAAATTTTGTAAATTTTTCTCATTTTATATTTTTAGCCTACTTTCCCGTTAAAAATAAAAGAAAGACGAAAAAAGTATTAAAATTGGCTTAATGCATCTAAAAAATATCGCCAAGTTAAAAAAAATATCACCAAGTCCAAAAAATATCGCCAAGTTAAAAAAATAAAAAGGTAAAATGAATATCGAAAAATTAAAAATTTGAAAGTAGGGTATTGAGATGGGGAATTTGTGTGTCGGTCTGTCGGTCTGTCGGTCGGTCTGTCTGTCTGTCCCCCCCCTAATAACTTTTGAATGAATATTCCGATTTGGACAAACTTTTTTTTGTTGGAAAGATCTCGGCGAGTACAGCTCATTCCCATATTTGATTTTTCGATTTGAATAATTTTTGGTTCAACTTTGAGCCGTTCAAACAACCTGTCCCGCGATGCTAACTTTTTAGTTAACAGTCCGATTTGAACAAACTTTTTTTTGTTCGAAAGATCTTTTCAAGGATACTTCATTTCTGTATCTACATTTTCGATTTGAACAATTTTTCGTTCAACATTGAACCGTTCAAGCAACCTTTCCCTCCTAATAACTTTTGAATGAACATTCCGATTTGAACAAACTTTTTTTTGTTGGAAAGATTTCGGCGAGTACAACTCATTCCCATATTTGATTTTTCGATTTGAACAATTTTTGGTTCAACTTTGAACCGTTCAAACAACCTGTCCCGCGATGCTAACTTTTGAGTGAACAGTCCGATTTCAACAAACTTTTTTTTGTTCAAAAGATCTTATCAAGGATACTTCATTCCCGTATTTACATTTCCGATTTGAACAATTTTTCGTTCAACATTGAACCGCTCAAGCAAGCTGTCACCCCTAATAATTTTTGAGTGAACAGTCCAATTTAAATAAACTTTTTTTTTTTGTTCGAAGGATCTCAGCAAGGATACTTCATTACAGTATTTAAATTTTCAATTTGAACATTTTTTCGTTCAACATTGAACCGTTCAAGCAACCTTTCCCCACCTAATAACTTCTGAGTGAACCATCCGAATGGAATAAACTTTTTTTTGTTTGAAAGATCTCGGAGAGGTTCTGAACTCTTGATTCTGAACTTAAAGTCAGATTTCCTTCAAACTAACTTTGTAAAAAAATGGTTTTGATAAATAATGTTTGTAAAGTACTTTTCTGAATAATCTTCTGTGAGGACTCTGATTCCGACTCCGACTCCACAAACATGGCGGAAATGCAGGCTCAGAAAAAAAGGACTGACTGCGCAGACGATTTTTTGTTTATTTATTCATTTGTGTTATTTTATTTATTACTATTATTTTTTTTTTTTGGCAGACGAATTTTTTTTGTAACAAAAGTGTTTCATTCACGAGGGCATTTCATTCTTTATTTATATTTAACAACTGGCAACGGTTTAAAAGTGAAAATCGAGACATTTTATCTACCGACGAGTTTTTTTTTCCTTTCTTTGATAAAATGTGTTTTGATGTACTTTGTACTTTTAATTTTTTTTTTCTTTTTTTTTGAAAACGATTGAGGAATTTTTCTACGGAAGAACTGTAACAGTTACATTCTTTAAAAGGTGCGACAAAACTTCATTTATTCATTTATTTACTTTTTATGCCTCTATTTCATCTGATGAGAGGGGTATATTTTGCTTTTAGAAATCAGCTTTAAGTGCTAAAAAGGTATGTTTGACATAATGTTTAGTCTCAGATGATCAAGAGAATAATGATCAGATGCTAGAATGCCGATGTCGATGTACGGGAAAGTAGGCTCGTTTAGTTCTTGACAGAACTTCTTGTTATTTACTGAGTTCGTTGTAATATTGCTGAATTGGAGATTATTGCTGGAGCTAATTGCGTTAATTACATCACAAAACTAGCTTACTTTTCGGAACTTTACAGTTATAATGTTATTGCCTGCAATACACTGTTTAACATCGTGCTGATGAGCTTGGCGAGAAATTCAAACTGGCATGTTCTTTGTCGACTTCTTTTCGGTACCAATGCAGGCGAGAAATAGCCAAATGTCACCAAGTTTGGAGACGTTTAAATTCTAATGTGCTTTTACCAGTTTCTGCCACAATAAGGAAGTTTTCGATTTTTTAATTTTATTTTAACATTTTAGAACAACATACATGATCATCATCGGTGAAAAAAAATTCGATACAACAAGTAGTTTTTTTTTTTTTTTTCAATAATTTTTAAAGTTCAAGTGAATGTGACGTCCGAAGGCTAGTGGATTTTTCGCCAGAGCGAAAACCCGGCCAACCCTGGAGCAAGAAACTGCTTATCGGTTGGAAAGGAATCCTGTTTTCCTTAGTGTCATAGGTTGTTTTCGCGAGCTGCAGGAAAAATGTAAAAGTCGCCAAGTAATGCCTCGCTAAAAATTAGAATATGGTTTTCGCCGCAAAAAGTTTAAAACAACCGACGCTAACCCCCGTGGCAGGTTATTAGATTGTCCTTCGACGAATCCTATCACCATAGTAAATTAATTGACTTAAACTAATTGCGATAAAGGAAGGAAAAACAACTCCGAATGAGACGATAATATAGCTGCAATACAATTTTTGTGGGTGAAATGCAAAAGTAGAGCTATTTGAGGTCACTAGTTTCGTTTCCAAGGGGTTTTTTTTTTGCATGTAGGGTTTTTTTTTTAAATTCATTAAAAATCAATCATTGTATTTTAAAATTCGGTGATGGTAAATTTTTGTGTTTTGCAAGTGCCTTAACCCTCTGGTTACTTATCCCGCGATTTCCACGAGCAACGAAGAAGTAAAAAAATTTGCTCATCCCGCGATTTTCCCGTGCACTACGTAATTTAAAACTTTATTCCACAATTCCATCTTTTAAATGTCAGCAATGAATTTTCTGAAGCATTTGCACAGACCGCTCGGCCATTTTACAATCCCGATACCTCCTAATGTAGTAAAGAAAGGATTTCATCGAAAGTGGTTTTTATTGCTCAAAAATTGGAAAAAAAAATAGTATTGTTGTTCGATTTCGGTGTAAAAAACATGAAGGTAGAACTTTTCTTGTACCTCGTTGCAAGATTTATCATATTAAGGATAGTTTCTAACGTAAAATGTGTAAATTTAGTACATAAGTTTTATATTGGTTTTTCATACATAAAAAATATGCATATTTTTAAAGACTTCGTTAAGAAAATTGAGCAGTCAGAGGGTTAACAATAACTAGTAGTCAAAGTAGGAATATTTAACAGACTGTAAACTTCCTTATTGTCACAGAAAGGGGGTTCTGTCATATCGTATTTACCCGGTTTCCACCAGTGGTTTTAAACAGTTCGGCAGAAACTTTAAATCCTCTTTTGTAATAGAGGAAATATTTAACTAACTAGTTGTATCTGGCGCAGAACTTCTGCTCTCTATTAAGGCCGCCCTGTACTGCGTTCTATTAAGGCTGTGGCTAGAATGCACAGATTCCTGCTGTTCCGCAGTCGCAAACAGCATTGTGAAGCCAAAGCGGCTCTCGCAGGCGATAGTTACACTGAAAACAATGAATTTACAGTTATTGCTAGTTTTACAGTTTATTACCGTGCATTTTACAGTTTTAAACTGGAACCTCTGCTGCCAGTACATTACTGTTCTTACTGCATAATACTGGCAGCCGAGGTTCTAATTTAAAACTGTAAAATGCACAGTAATAGACTGTAAAACTAGCAATTTTACAGTTTCTTACTGTGAAGGTAAGGATTTTACAGTTTATTGCCATAAAATTTACCTGTATTATACTGTAAAAACAACAGTATAGTACTGGCATCAGAGGTTCTAGTTTAAAACTGTAAAATGCACGGTAATAAACTGTAAAACTAGCAATTTTGCAGTTTATTGCTGTAAATAGCAATTTTATAGTTTACTACTGAAAAAATTAGCAATTTTAGTTTATTAATGCAAAATTAGAAATTTTTACAGTTTATTACAATAAAATAAGCTGCATTATACTGTAAAAACAACACTCATTTTTTACAGTGTATAGCAACACCAAAGAGTTTGCATTGTAACGCATATCATTCATTTCTTTTCGCCCATGAAAGTTGTGGCTTTTCAAAGGGTTTTTGATGTATTACTTTCTTCCGTATTCTTCCAAAAAAATTTTAATGCTACGTCCTGTGCTTTTTTTTTTTTTTTTGCTAAAAAACCATTTGAAAGTAGTAGCAAGAGACACTTCAAATAACTTTGTCCAACAACACGTTTCGTTGTTTTGGTTTAAAAATAAATTAATCGTTTCCATCTGGACGAAAAAAATAAAGGCTTGTTTCAGAAATAAGTGAAAAAGAGAAATTCTATAAAGATTCTATTCGGAAAGCCCTAAATTGAACACTTCTAATTTCTAAAATTTAATATCAGTATTTCCGAGTTTGCATCTCATTAATAAGAAAAAATAAATCAACAATGTTGCTCTCAATTTTTGTATTTTTACATGGATGTTTCAAGCATATATCAGTTTACGAGAATTCCTGTTCGTTTTCGTTCATCAACTTATGCGTCTCCATTAAATCCGTTTTATTCTTAATCATTGTTGAATCTTCGTATTAAAAACCAACGTGAAGCAACTGAATTACGAATAAAAAGAGCATTCGTTTAAGATGTATTGCTTTTTGCGTGCCTAGTGAAATGTTTCATCCTAATTTTATCTCATTTAAAAATGAACAAGATCTGCAAAATCTTTTAAAGTGCTTTTAGCAGGCATGAAATAAATGTAAACTCGGAGAAATGTAAATGCTTTCTCTTCCCAGAGCTTTATATTAATCTTCGGGGAAGATGAAAAATTGGGCAGTGCAACTAAATGGATTTTCCGAGTTCAATTACCCGAATTTAAGAGGTTATTGATGATTTCTTTCGTCAAGGTACGAAGAAGGCTCGGTTTTTTTCTTTAAAGAAATTGTACGTTCCCATTCTTCTTATTTTTTTTTTCAGCTACTGGTTGAAGTTAGAAGACTAATTTTATTTTCCTTTTTCGGAGAATTGAAATATTATGTTAGGTAGACTATTTACGCAACACACGTTATTTACCGTGTTCTCCTTTGAACTAACTGAACAATGAAATAATATGACTTTGATCCGTTAAATTAATCTTTTATCAAGCTCTATCCAGTGGAAGGCAAAGCAATTTTTCTAATATAAGCCCCTTGTAAACTTTGATTTTTGAAAAATGAAAAAAAAAAAAACATATATACCGAAACTGAAATGAGATATTCATAAATAATGTACAGGGATCAGGGTCATTCCATGGTGACTAACGTAATATTCAGAGCTTATTTTGTAACTGTTTTTACTTGTAACTTAAAGGATAAAAAATATTTTTTAGTTATGCTGGTGGATTTACAATGTACGTGGTATCTAGTATCATTTCTGCTAAAAATTTAAAAGAAAATTATTGACAGTAGATATTTTTTCAACCAAAATAGCAACGTGGCTCACGTAACATTTTTGCAACCCTGAAAATCAATGCTCATGTTGTGAGGCAAAAATTTCACAAAGTTAAGCAAGTGTTAAAAATCGAGTGATATATTTGAAAAATGTGTAAAGTCGGCTTTTAAAAACATAAAACACATTTATTATATCTTAATTTTTTTTTAGTCTTACGTGTCACTTTACCTCAAGATGGCATGTTACTAATATAACCATCGAATAACAAGTAGTAGACACATTACAAACTATTTATTATGGCTAATCTCAGTGATAATTACAATACTTTTTCAATTTTTTTTAACTTATTATGTTTTACTAGGTGACCCGTGCGGAATTCCGCAAAAAAAAAAAAAAAAAAAAAAAAAACTTAAAATTGAGTTATTCAGCTACAAAGATTTCAGTTCTCGATTGGATGTGTTAGATTTCGTGTCGTAGTTTCGCTCCCCTGCTAAGGCGGATTATTTTAAAACATTGGTTGTCGTGGTATAAAACAGAGGATACCTTTCTGCCCCCATTACGATAAACTTTTCAAAGAGATCAAAGACACGTTCACTTTTACAACTACTACAAAAGTGATACCCTATATTAAAATCAAATACCCAAGGCTACTACTAAACTAAATACTAACGTTATCGCAAAACTACCATTGTATTTTGAAACAATAAAAGTTACAATTAAGGTTTACCGAGCTAAGCCTTGGCTTGAAATGTCGCATTTAAAATTGATTTGAACAACAATGGTAACGATTTTAACAGTTGAGCAAAAAATTTAACTTTTTCAAACTTCAATCGCTTATAAGTCGCTTAAACGTGGATTTTCGAGATTCTCGTTACGCGGCGCTAGCGGAGAAACGTTCTAAACAACGCATTTTTTTCAATCTTTCGAATGAAATCAAAATGGAGACGATACGACAATTATTTCGCTAGATAGAGTCAATTTTATGCCCAAAAATTGAAGTTCGAATAAAAAACGAACCGACACTTTTTAAAGGGTGGGTCTAATTTTCGTCAATAGCCCGCGGGATAAGCTTCAAAATCATAAATTTTCATGCAATTCGATAAAGAAATGAGCGAGTTTCAACCGGGTATAGGATTCGGCTTAGAGAAATAATATATGGAGATGATTTTTATTTATTTATTTATTTATTGATACTTTTTTCACTTCGGTATTTTATTTTCTGCGGCTGAGGTTGACATTACTATGGAATGACCCGACAGCAAAAAATAAGTGGCCTATTTCAAAGGCTCCTCAGTCGACTCTATTCTTCCGAATGAGATGAAATTTAAACTACTACTAATAATATAAATTATCTGCATTACATTTATTAAGTAAAAATCTTTAGTTTCTTACATAATATGCAAACTTTTATTGTAGTATCTCCTTCGAAATGGCTAAATAGTATAATGTTATGATTTTGACCTAAGGAATGAATCTTTCGTAAAGTCGGAATAAAGCATGTTTTACATTAAAACGCACTCTTGATAGGGGATACGACTTTGGTAAATTCCCTTAAATCATACCTTATAGATTCCCATACCTCTCAAGGGTGATGCCTCCCCCCCCCCCAAGTGTAACTTTTGAACATATTTCGAAACTAAAACAAAAGAAGCCACAAATTGGTATACTGTAAAAAAGGAACTGTTATTTTAACGGTATAATACTGGCAGTCAAGGTTCCAATTTAAAACTGTAAAATGCACAGTAATAAACTGTAAAACTAGCATTTTTTCCGTTTATTACTGTAAAGCAGTAATTTTACAGTTTACTGCAGCAACATTTAGCTGTGTTATACTGTAAAAACAACAGTATAATACTGGCAGCAGAGGTTCCAGTTTAAAACTGTAAAATGCACGGTAATTAACTGTAAAATTAGCAATTTTACAGTTTAGTACTGCAAAATTAGCAATTTATAGTTTTTTACTCGAAAATTAGCTGCGTTATACTATAAAAACAACAATCATTTTTTACAGTGCTAATCCATTGGATGAGCCTATATAAGAATCGAAGTAATATAACTTTTCTAAATTCTATGGGGATGGTGGGGATCCCTGCTGTCAAAATGAAAAGAAGTCGGTTTTAGCTCTCCGCTGTTTGTTTTGGTGTCCGATTAAATAACTGAACAGTTATTATACCTGATGCAATTAGATTAATTGGTACAAGTTGGTCTTGACAATGATACATGACTATATTCGTGCATAACTCATTATGATAAAGAAAAACTGAGCTGGAATTAATTTTCTTTCTCAAAACCAAATTCGTTTTCTATTATGAAAATGTTAGTTTAAAAGATATTTTATTTATTCGTTTATTTCCTTGAAGATTTATGTTATTTCTGCTTGCCGAACTTGATTTCTACGAAATTTATTGAATTTGTATTTAATCTTTACATTCAGATTTTTATATAAGACGAAAAACTTCAAATTTTTCAGTAAAAAAAAACTTTACTTTAAAGCAAATCAATGCAATATTTTGCACAACTTCTTTAGTTTTTCTTTCTTTCTTTTCTTTTTTTCCTGAATCAGATGTCTAAAACTATGAAACGCTACAAAGGAATATATTTATTACATAAAAGTCAATACTTGTTGAATATAATCTGTCTTTTTGAATAAGAAAAACAGAAAAATATACTTCTAATTCGGGAAAACTTTTTTCGAAACTTTTCCCTATTGATCATAAAAAACTGTGTCTTCTCCCCCCCCCCCCCTTCTTTATGTTTTCTCCAAAAAAAGTCTTTTCATTAAATCAAATTCTCTTGAGCATAGCTAAGTCCAAATATTATCAAAATATTTCAAAGTAACAAGATTACTGTTTTTTTTCTCCGTGTTTTCAAAATTGTAAAGAATTCCTACTTTTAATCTTAAAATCCGGTTATAACTTTTTCCCTTCCAAAAAGAAATGCAAACGTAAAATTAATAGTCAATAATACAAAGAGGAGGCAGAACAAAATGGTAAGAGAAATATTCACACAGTGCACTATGTGAGTATTTTGCGTCTAAATAAGAAAAAAATATGTTAGAAGACAAAGACAAAATAGAATTAACCCTTTAATGGCTGTTCCATAAAGGACATATGAAAACATTATTTGAAAAAAAAATAAGACAGACTTAAGAGAAGGTAAGAAAATATACTAAAAGGAAGTAGGGAAAATATTTTGAATAGAAGCATTTTTAAGGCAGTTTTGCTTATGTGCATTTTGCTTTGAATAATGAAGAAAAAAGAGTTCTATATGTGAGCAAATTTAAGCATTTCCAATGTAAAAACCATCTACGGTGTTCTTAGGCATTGAAATGGAAACTTCCAATTCTCTTGTTGTTAACTATACAATGCAAAAAAATGAATTTATTTTTACAGTATGATGCAGTTCATTTTATAGTACTAAACTGTAAAAATTGCTAATTTTGCAGTAATAAACAGTAAAATTGCCAATTTTACAACACTAAACTATAAAATTGCTAATTTTACAGTACTAAACTGTAAAATTAGCAATATTCAAGTGCATTTTACAGTTTTAAACTAGAACCTCTGCTGCCACTATTATACCGTTGTTTTTACAGTATAATACAACTAAATTTTACGGCAATAAACTAAAATTTCTGATTTGTAAAATTGCTTTTTTTACAGTTTTAAATTGGAACCTCGGCTGCCAGTATTATACGGTAAAAACAGCTTTTTTTTGCAGTGTAGTAAGTAAGGCAGGGATTCAAGTGAAACAGCACTGCGATCGCTTCGAATTGCAATCGCACTGGAAGTGAATTACATTATCATCAACTTAACTTGGCATGACGTCACTCCGGGTGGAGCCAATAAGAGCTCACAAGCACTCAGCGATCTCCTTATTCGCCAAGTAGGCTGTGACGTTATATCTAGCTCGTTTTTCATAGGCAAACGTCACGCTGACGTCACGATGTTTTTATCAAGAAACGTTCTAATGTAATTCATTTCCAGTAGCGATTGTAATTTGCGATGGCCTGTTTCACTTGAATCCCTGCCTAGGTAATTAGTATTTACAGTATATTACTGTAAAATTGGCAGTTTTACAGTTTAGTACTGTAAAATTAGCAATTTTAAAGTTTATTACTGTACAATTAAGAATTTTACAGTTTATTACAATAAAATTCGCTGTATTATACTGTAAAAACAACAGTTTATTTTTGCAGTGTAGGCAATCATGGACACCTCATAGATGTAACGCTACAATGTAAAAAATCAATGTTGCTTTTACAGTATAATACAGCTAATTTTAAAGTAATAAACTGTAAAAAATTCTTATTTTACAGTAATAAACTGTCAAATTGCTATTCTTACTGTTTATTACCGCGTATTTCACAGTTTTAAACTGAAATCTCTGCTGCCAGTATTATGCTGTTGTTTCTACAGTATAATACAGCAGAATTTTACGGCAATAAACTGTAAAATTTCTATATGAAGAGGTATTTCCGGGCTTATAGGCCGTGGTCGATGAGAAACATAAATTTCAAACGTTTCGTCGGACACTGCGGTCGACATCATCAGTGAGTAGTTTTGGCGAGACGGATGCGCTAGCTTCGGCCGCTCTAGTATTTAAGTAGACTGCTGTTGGGTGCTGGCTAGGGTGGGGCGAAAAATAAAAAGTTTTTCAGATCAACTTCTAATAGTTGCCAAAAGTTGTCTTTGGTGATAGTTAGCTTTTGTGCAAAATTTGAGAAAAATCGGTTAATATCTTCAGGGAGCGCTGCGATCGCAAAGTTTTATCATAGCTTTTATCCGGACTTTATGGTTAAAATATGAAAAACAATGCCGTTAGTTAATTTCATTGCATTTTTTTTACTCATAAGGTATATTCATGCATTCAAAGCATATGAAATAACTCACAAAAAATATTTTATATGATATATTTATATTTCAAGCATTTAAAAAGAAATAAAAACGTGAAAAAAAGTGATTTTTTATAAATATAAATTTTTTCCTATAAAATAATGTTTGTGAATCATTTCATATGCTTTTAATGCATGAAAACATCTTTTGAGTAAAAAAAAACGCAAAGAGACTAGCTAAAGGCATTCTTTTTGATATTTTAACCATAAAATCTATAACAAAACTATGGTAAAACTTCGCGATCGCAGCGCCCCCTGCAGATATGAACCGATTTTTCTCAAATTTTGCACAAAAGCTAACTATCACCAAAGACAACTTTTGGCAACTATTAGAAGTTGATCCGAAAGCCTTTTTATTTTTCGCCCCACCCTAGTGCTGGCTCCTGATCCCCCACCAAAACTACTCACTGATGATGTCGACCGCAGTGTCCGACGAAACGTTTGAAATCTATGTTTCTCATCGACCACGGCCTATAAGCCCGGAAATACCTCTTCATATTGACGCCGGCCGTGAAAGCCTCAAGAAGTATTCGTAAAATTTCTGATTTACAGTAAGAAACTGTAAAATTGCTAACTTTACAGCTTATTACTGCGCATTTTACAGTTTTAAATTGGAACCCCGGATGTCAGTTTTATACTGTAAAAACAGCAGTTCATTTTTTGCAGTATACCTAGATACACAATAAGAAAATCCACTAAAAATCTTCCACTTTTTAATTTTGCCACTTACACCTCTTCTCCCATAGTGCTACACTCTTAAAAGTGTGCCGCTTATATGTAAGGCACAAGAGAATTGTGCCTTATATTACTTACATATCAGAGGCACAAAGCGTTAGGTGCCGTTGATACATACAAAGCACAACGAGATGAACGGCACGGACAGGAAGCAAAACTTTTTAAAGGCACACTGAATCGGCCGTGCCTTTTAAATTCCCACTTCGCAAGTTTTAAGCGGCACATCGTCTATTCACGCTTTGGGTTTGAGGTTATAGCTGATCACGTGGCCCGTATGTTTATTTTCAATGCTGGAGATGGCGGAAAGTTCGTTATCGCAAAAATTCAGGATTAAATGTATTCTTTCGTCGTTTTCAAGCAATATTATTAGTTTGAGAGAAATAATTTTATGTATTGCATTGTTGTTTGATGCGGATGTAAGAATAGGGAACGAAAATCAAGTTGTAGTGTAGAAATTTGATCGTTCCATGCCTTTCCTTTGCAAGATTCATCGTTTGAAGCAACGGCAAATGAAAAGTCAGTCGGGTGCATTTTGTGCAGAATAAGCATATTATGGTTTGCTCTGAACACTTACTATCAGAAGAAGATTTTATTTATCTGTCCATCCATTATGCATTATTGATTGCCGAGGCATAAACTGCTGTTTCAAACGTCTTCCTATGGAAACATCGATAACAAAATGGGCATCAAAAGAGTGTGTTAGTGTATTTTTAAAATCTACATACTCCTTTGCTGATCTTTTTTGTGCTGTATGTTGACATTTTGTGCTACGACAGGTATGTAAAATAGCTCGTCCAATTTATTTCTATTATGATTTATCAGCGTTATTTTAATTAAAATCTTAGTCTCATTTGCCATAATGGTTTAATATGTTAGATATTTGATACTGTTTGTTGTTCCGGCAAAAAGCTCCATTGACAAAAGAAGTAATTATTTTTTAGTTGCATGGGCTTTATTATGATAAATATTGTCTCACAAGATTCGGTTGACTTTAAATTTATTGTACTACTTTTTAAAATATAGTAGGATTTTTTAAAAAATAATAAGTTATGATTTAGCATTTTTTTTAAAGTTAAAAATTAATTTTAACGCAATTTGATAATATTTCGTAGTACTTCATCATGATAAAGTATAAATTCCAGTGCCGTATTTACGTATGGGCTTAGTGGGCTATAGCCCAGGGCGGCATGATTTGGGAGGGGGGGCGTCCCTTTTTCTATGCAAAGTAAAGACCCTTTTTTTTAGACAGCAGGGTTGATCGGCAGCGAGAATTACATCAGTTAATTGAATTAAATACTGTTCTTTATTTAATAACGCTGGAATGCTGGTGGAATTTTTCATACAAAAGTATTGAACCGCAGGGGAAAAAAAAAGAAAAGAAGATAAGACAGGAATAAGACTAGAAAGATGAGAAAAAAAGACTGCAAGACAGAAAAAAATTGTTCGTTAAAACCGGGTCTTGCTCGTTAAAACGAATTCTGTTCCATAGACTTAACATTGATCCAACAAAATATTCTCGTTTCCCTCGTTGTTGATTTATAATAATGTAAGAGCAGATTTGTAGTAGTAAAAGTTGAAATTCCCAAAAGACGAATTTTTACCAATTGGCTGATTGTTAACAACCAACTAATTTCATGTTTAACTAGCTGTGTGGCCGGGATTTGCACGGTTTACCTTGAAAATACATTTTATGTCAAGTAAATAATTTTTTTTTTTAACAACTTTGAAATTCAACACCTCAAGGGGGGGGGGGCGGCCAGTTTCAAAAGACCAGGGCGGCCTCACGTCAAATACGCATCTGATAAATTCTCACAAGATTCAGTTGAATATAAATTTGTTGAACTTGTTAAAATATAATAGGATTTTTTTCGGCAAAAATAAGTAAAAAAAGACTATTCTCGTAGAAATTGCAGATTCAAAACTAAATATTTATAAAAGAAACCTTGCCTCTGTGCATTAAAGTTTAAATTCACTAATTTTCTGTATCGCAGCATTTATTTACTAAATTTAATAAATTTTAACTTAGTCAATTTTCATGTGACCTTTATTATGGTAAAATACTTTATCACGAGATTCAGTTGACTTTAAATTTACTGAACTTGTTATCTTTTAATGAGATTTTATTACACAAAAATACAACTTTTAGTGAAATTTTTTCGTCAAACATTTTTTCTTTAGCAGGCCGAGTACTCAGTGATCAATTTAAATCATTTTTTGGATCCGTATGACATGTTCGTAGTTATAAAAAATTGTTATGATGTTTTTGAATTGTAACAGAAGTTTAAATGTGTTTAGATGTGATTTAAGGAATCTTGCAATTTTTATCGAGATTGCATGGAATGATCGGTTATTATCCTGTACGTAATAACTAAATTTGAAACTACAGCATTATAAAACATCAAGTGTTTGTTCTCCCTAAAAAGATACTATTTTGCATAAAAGGTTAAAATCACTCTATATTTTATAGCATTTCCATTTATTACATTTAATAAATGTTATACTAAAGCAACTAAAACTAAAAATAGTTTAAATACCTTGTTTTGTTCCTATTCTCAATATTGTCTTTCAAAAAGTTACCTTTTAATTAAAATTGAATAAATTCAATCATGTAAGACTACCTTTGTTTCAGGATCAAACTGACAATTTGTTATGAAGTACTTATTTTTGCTATGTCGTACAATGGCAAAAACTGAAGCTTAATAGCATTTTTTTTTCTTATCTTGTCCAATTTTCAGTTCTGTTGACAAGATTAGCGAAAATAAGAGCTTATACAACAATGAAATCAGAAAATGAAATAAAGTATTATGCACAAGATTTTTATATTCTTTGGGAAACATTTTGTTTTGATATATCTAATTAATGTGTCATGACGAATTAAAACCTAAAAAAAAGTTTAAAACATGCAAGCACTGGGGTAAAAAATTAAGAAGTTACTATAAACTAACATTGAAATTCTCCTTAATAAACCATTATTATTATTATAAACCTATAAGAGGCACAAATCCTTTTAAATGTAAGGCACTGAAATCAAAAATCAGAGGCACAGACGTTTTCAAATTTAAGGCACTGAAATCTAAAATCAGAGGCACAAACGTCCTCAAATATAAGGCACTGAAATCTAAAATCAAAGGCACGGTATGTGCCTTTTAATTTCAGAGGCACAAACGGTGCCTTTCATTTTAAATGTGCCGCTTAATTTTCAGAGGCACAAAGATTCAAAATGTGCCTCTTATTTCAGAGGCACAGTTTTAAGAGTGTAGTCTCTATTTTGCTTCATGTGTAGTAGTTTTTCAAAAGGTGTGAGAATTAGCAGAAACTTTTCATTCAACTAAAATCTCTAAAACATCATTATATCGATATCCTTTTTGTGTTAAGAAAGCTCAGCTTATTTCAGTAAATTAAACTAAACTAGAGCTCTTCTTTGAATGACTAACGGAAGCTCAGACGAAGATAAAAGAGACATTTTTTTTTTCCTTCAAGAGGATTTGCTCGAAAGGAAATATTAATGGAAATTTACCTAAAGAAAAGGAAAAGGTGTCTTCATAGCGACGGAAAAGACTCATTACGCAGGGGTAATTGACATCCTTAGGTTGTCAAGTGGTCTCGCCACGTTGCAAAAATTAAATCTCACTAAATACTTTTTGCTTCTGCTTGTAGTGAAATTAATTTTTCGAAGCTACATTTTTTGTACATATTTATAGCTACGCTGCAAAAAATGAATTTTTGTTTTTACAGTATACTACTGGCAGCCGCGGTTCCTATTTCAAACTGTAAAATGCACAGTAATAAACTGTAAAACTGGCAATAGTACCTTTTCTTAATGTAAAATTAGGAATTTTAGTTTATTGCCGTAAAATTTAGCTGTATAATACTGCAAAAACAGAAGTAAAACACTGGCAGCAGTGGTTCCAGTTTAAAATTGTAAAATGCACGGTAATAAACTAAAAGTTGCAATTTTACTGTTGAGTACAGTAAAATTATAAATTTTTACAATTTATTACAATAAAGTCAATTGTATAATACTGTAATATCAACATTCAGTTTTTACAGTGTAACTATGTAACACTTTGAATCATTTATATTTGTGATTTTTAGTCAAAGATGCAATTCTGAAAATGAAAATAGTGGCTTATATGAAACCCTTCAGTTTATTTTCCTTGTCATTAATTTCTAACACATCATAAATCTTTGTATTATGAATGGGTAATTTATTTTTGAAATTTTTATATATTTTTTCTCTTGTTGAGTTTTGGTAAAGATAAGTTTGTAATCAGGAACATGGAAAAGTTCTGAAACTTGAAAAAAATTCATCCTAATGCACAACACTTAAAGTAGTACTTAAATCAATTCTTCCTATTGAACCCCAGCTACTATGTTGAATAGATTACTGGTGGTGATGAAAGGGATACTATTTTAAAAGATAGGAAAAATCTCTAGAAATTGTTTCTGAATTTCAGTATGCAATTATTATCCTACACTAAAAAAATTCTGAAATGTAACTTTATTTCCGGATAACGTTCTGGGGTTTTAAACACTGCAAAAAAAAGTTGTTGTTTTAACAGTATAATACTGGCAGCACAGAGGTTCCAGTTTAAAAAGTAAAAGCACAGTAATAAACTGTAAAACTAGCTATTTTACAGTTTATTACTGTAAAACTAGCATTTTTACTTTTATTACTGTAAAACTAGCAATTTTAGTTTATGACTGTAAAAATTAGCAATTTTACAGTTTATTACTGTAAAACTAGCAATTTTAGTTTATGACTGTAAAAATAAGCAATTTTATACCTTATTACTCATTATATTATATATTTCTATTTATTCTGTGCAAAAACATGTGAAATCGAAGGTAAAATAAATACGTCTCTTTTAATCTATCGCATTTTTTTTTTTTTCTGCTATGATTATTTTCTTTCCTTAAAACTAAGAGTTACGTGTTTTCAATAAATGTATTCTAAAACAACAGAAATTAATAATTTTTAAAATAAATTTCAGCCTTTTTTAAATGAAAACAAATTGTGTTTTAAGGAAGAGAAAATTTCAAACTCTAGGATTTCGTGTTCCAATTTCCACATTTCATTACATTCTGAAATTCAACTACATATTGCAAGATTTTATTACTTTCTTCTTATGATAACCATGGAGAATTAGTTTTTAATTAAAGTATAAATTAAGCTTTTGATCTTTTTCAAAGAATGAAAACTTTTTCTTACTCAAATTAAATAAAAAATCGATAGTTCTTCAAATGAATGAAGCAGGTTTTTAGAAATTTTAATTAAATGTCCTTAATACATTGCGTTCAGTAATTTAGTAATCATACAATTATTTTTATTTGAGATATAGCGATGACTTATTTAATTGTTTCGTACGTATGCATTTTATCTATACCTTTAAAGCGATCATATTTTAATTGTTTGACATACGAATAGAAAAACGAAATTTACTTTCAGAAATGAGTTTAAATGAAGATTTGACAAAGAAAAAAGAACTGGTATAGGTTATACAGGTACGGAATTGTAACATTTTTAGTTGAAAAATATCATTCAGTTATCACTGCTATTACGGATTAATTCTGATTGAAAAATGTTGAATTTTAATCCTATTTTTAAGTTAACGAAAAGTATATTTAAAAGCTATAGTTCTATCAAGAACGAAAAGAGCCTACTTTCCCGTACACCGACATCAGCATTCTAGCATCAGACCAATATTCTCGTTAATTATCTACAAATGCAAATTATGTCAAATGTACCTTTTAAACACTTAAAACTGAATGATATAACAGACTGAAGAATGACTCATTTGGGGCGAAATATGCGTGTATTTTACTGATTTAAAGTCTATCAGCTCATCATAGGAAAATGGGTAAAAAGTCACATTGTTTTTCTTTTCCGTCACTTTTCTCAAGGTGTTCCAGCAATTCTAATCCGATATAGACTCTACGCATGTTCATTATGTTTATAAATGCCAGTTATTATTAGATAGAACTAATTTATTTAGCACTACTAACACTGGAAACTGGATGCAAATACCCGCAAACGAAAAGTTAAATGGACCGTTGCCACACCGTGAATAGGGTCCACTGAATAAAAGATAAAATCCACATTCATTGCAAACATAAAAGAATTTACATTTTTTACTAATATTAATACTAGATCCGCTATATAGGGGCCTTAATTAATACTAAAGGCGAAACTATATTACATGTTAATGTACGAGTATTATAAGTGTTTCAGTTGTTTATATATAACTGAATAAAAGATAAAATGCACGTTCATTGCAAATGTAAAAGTAATACTTTTTACTATTATTATTACTAAAGGCTAAACTATATTTTATAAACTATATTTGTTATATCACATGTTGATGTTTTAGAAGAGCATCTAAGGGCCGAATTCAAGTGAAACACCATTTAAATCGCTTCGAGGCGATCGCAATTGCAATCGCTACTGGAAGTCGAATTACATTAGAATCGCATCTCGTAGCGATTGTAACGTTTCACTTGAATCCAAATTTTTGAATTTGCGATTACATTGGTGAGTCGCGATCGTCCGTGTTTTACTTGAATTCCTGCCTAAAACGTATTTTTTAGTTTTTTTAAACTAATTTAAAGATTATGAAGAGGTATTTCCGAGCTTATAGGCCGTGGTCGATGAGAAACATAAATCTCAAACGTTTCGTCGTCATTGCACCGAGCACGAACGTCATTGCCGGTTAGGACACTATGAGAAGTCAGCAGTAGCCGAACACAGCCAACAAAAAGGAGTCCACAACATTAAATTTAAAGACACAGAAATCCTGGCCACAACATCCCATTACTAGCCCGTCTTCATCGGGAAGCAATCGAAATTTTTAAGCATCCGCGTAACTTCAATAGAAAAGAAAAGAACTTCAACTTACCGAAAATATGGCATTCCGCCCTTAGATCCGCTCGCCATAACGGTCCAGACATCGACGGAGGCTCATCCATTCCGGAAAATCCATCCAATCAGAATCCAGACCGCTCCAGAGGCCAGAGAAACAACAACCAATCAGGAGCCAACACGCCATCCGTAGTTTACTTAAATACCCGAGCGGCCGAAGCTAGCGCGTCGACCGCAGTGTCCGACGAAACGTTTGAGATTTATGTTTCTCATCGACCACGGCCTATAAGTCCGGAAATACCTCTTCATATTGACATCGGCCGTGAAAGCCTCAAGAAGTATTAAATTTAAAGATTATTACTTTTATTTTTAAGCACAAAGGCATTTATTTGTTTCAAGGTTAAACGATATCAAGCGGTCAGGGCATAAATATTTAAAAATAACATTTATTTGCAAAACTTTTCTACAATACTAAAATTTTTACCCATTCCAATCCTGTGAAAAGGGGTGAAAAACGTGTACTTTAAAAATGAATCAACCGTGAGTTATGTTTGTCTTTTCGTCGTAGTTTGTTTAAATTACTCAATGAAATATCATATGCATTAGCTGATTTACTTCAAACAAAGGTAAAACTTTGGAACAATGTTTTAGATTTGCATTTCAAATCGAAACAGAAACAAAACCAAAATTTCCTGAGATTCCAAGAAATCTTTACTTGATTTTGCTGAAGTTTTCTGGAGTAATCACATCAAGAAAAGAAAAGAAAAAAAAGAACAATGAGCCGGAAATCAAAAAAGGAGATTCGAATGCAAGTTCGAACTTTTTTACAGCGTCTTTCTTCTTCGCTCAAGACGTTCCTTCCTTCTCAGAAATTTTCGAGTAACTTTTTTTAAATTCAAGTTAGGAAGCTCGGGTAATTTTCGGCATCTGTTCAAGAAAATGTTTTCGTAGAGAAATCCGGGAAGACATTACAAATTATGTTGGATATAACTTTGCTGGCAGAATTATACAGTTGTGTCTTGAAAAAATAATGTATGTAAATAACGAAGAACTATAATGATGCTGTAATTTAGGTACTAAAAAGAATCGAGTTGTTCCTTTTTACTTAAAAAAATTTACATGTCTGCTACCTTCATTACTGTACTAGCTGCTCCCGCACGGCTGTACTCGTGCTATAACGGTAAAGAAATATCTTCGAACGAATGTAAATATCTCTTTCGCATCAAAATAAAAAGGAAGATTTTACTTCGATAATTAAAATGTTTTCACAGAATTTTATCTAAGCTTCAAGCGTCTTCCATGAAGTAATAAAAAATATTGACACAATTACAAAAACTGTCCGTCAAAACTCGCTTTACAAAAAAACAGCGAATCTTGAAAAGAGTAAGCTTTAAACGCAAATAACTCGTGCTGTAAGACAGATAATTGAAACAAATTGCATCGAACGCAAACAAATGTTGTTTCTGACGATACATTACATTAATATGTGCAAGTAATTTTTAATGACTCAAAATCGAACGAAACATTGTTTAAATCAAAAGTTCAAATGCGAAAATGAAGTGTCTTTCGAACAAAAAAAGTTACTCTTTTAAGAGCAAGAATCTGAGGAACTGTCACGCCTAGCATTATGAGGTGATTCATGACATCTCAGATTTTTCCGAAAATTTACCAAATGTTTATTATTTTATTGAAAGACCTAATCCAGAATGTTTTATTCTAAAGTTGAGTTGTTTAGTTTTTATGGATCCCTAAAGGTGAAGGTGCGGCATCAAAAATCAAGCGGATTTTCAAGACATGGAAGTTGCTGCGAGCCAAAACTCTTAACAGGAACGGTTGAACTCCAATTTTCTTTTTGTATATAGAATTCAGAAGGTTGAAACTTTACAAAATGAATGTTAAATTTGTGGTAAGTTGTTGCCGTAAAGTCAGTGAAGGCCCTCAAAACAAGGCATTTTTGACGTTTCTTAGCGTTTTTGAGGTCCAAAAACAGCTTGTACATTTCAGTTGGCACGGCAAAAGTAGTATCGTTTGAAAGACCAGTGTAAGCACTTTAAAATAATGCATAAACAACCCAGGAAAGTTCAACGTGCTTTTAGTTGCTTAAGGCCGAAATATGAAAAATGTAATATTTTACCGATATTCAAACGGTCATAACTTCCTCTGCCAGCAACATATTGAATTTTTTTTTTTTTTTTGCCAATGTCATACTCTATTCTTTGTCTTAACAAAACAGTTGAGTCCTTTCAGGCAAAATGCTTAATTTTTTTTTACAAAAAAATGCACAGGCATTTCAAACGAATGATTTCAAACGATTCATTTTGCAAAGTTTGAACCTTCTGCATTCCATATACAAAAAGAAAATTGGAGTTCAACAGTTCCTGGTAAGAGTTTTGGCTCACAGCAACTTTCATGTCTTGAAAATCCGCTTAATCTTTGATGCCGCACCTTCACCTTTAGGGATCCATAAAAACTAAACAACTCAACTTTAGAACAAAACATTCTGGATTTGGTCTTTCAATAGGATAATAAACATTTGGCAATATTTTAGAAAAAAATCTGAGACGTCATGAATCACAGGCGTGACACTCTCTCAGATTCTTGCTCTTAATGTTTCTTGCGTCTTTCTATCTCTTTAACGGGAAAGTAGGCTGAAAAGGGTTCACTTTGATATAACATTTCACCGTAATTTTAAGCAAGAAACTTATTTTTTTCAAATTCTGTTGTGCAAATTCTAGTTTTATTAGTGATACAAAGCCAAATAAATCAAAAATGACGTTTAAGGTTTACATTATCAAACAAATTGTATACAGTTGTTGAAAAAGTTAAGAAATTTACCCTCGCAGCAAACTAAAGAACGAGCTTTATGGGTGCGTGAAAGGGCTGTAAAAGCAAATGAATCAAACCTTTTCCAGACTAAGTCGGATAAAAGGATTTGAATAAAAATAAGCGCCAAATGACACAAAAAAAAAACGTTTCAAATAGCTTACTTTATTTAAAATGCAGCAAAAAAGAAATTAGATAAAAAGTAGCCGCTCTTTTATTTCTGAAAAATGAAAGGTTTTAAAGTGGAATAATGACAGTAATTTCGACTGTTCTATTCATTTTTCAATTCTTCCATAAGCATTTGAAATTAGCTTTTTTTCATTAATATTTTTTACAATGCATTTCAAAACATTGTTAAAACATTAATCGCTTATTGCGGTTTTTTCTATACACACACTTTGTTTCCCAAAAATGCATACTTATCGTATATATTTGTTTCGATCGCTATTTGTTTTTTGTTGTTTAGAAATGTTACTTCTCTGAAATTATATGTCAAATAAAAGTCATTTAGCTATTCGGCCCTTCTTTTACTTAATAAAAACGTGTTTCTGTAGCAATTTAGTCCTCAACATTTCCAATGCTTCATATATTAACAAGAAATTCTGTCAAGAATTAAACGAGCCTACTTTCCCGTACATCGACATCGACATTCTAGCATCTGATCAATATTCTCTTGAATATTTGAAACTGAAAATTATGTCAAACATACCTTTATAGCACTTAAAGCTGATTTCTAAAAGCAAAATATACCCCTCTCATCAGATGAAATAGACACGTAAAAAGTAAATAAACGAGTAAATAAAGTTTTGTCGCACCTTTTAAAGAATGTAACTGTTATAGTTCTTCCGTAAAAAACTTTCACAATCGTTTTCAAAAGAAAAAAAATTATAAATAAAATTAAAGTACAAAGAACATCAAAACACATTTTATCAAAGAAAGGAAAAAAACCTCGTTCGTTAATAAAATGTCTCGAATTTTATTTTTAATCCGTTGCCAGTTGTTAAATATAAATAAAGAATAAAATGCTCTCGTGAATGAAGAATTTTTGTAAACAAAAAAAATCGTCTGCCAAAAAAATATAATAAAATAAAAATAATAATAATAAATTAAACAAAAAAATGAATAAATAAGCAAAAAATCGTCTACCCAGTCAGTAATTTTTTTCTGAGCCTGCATTTCCGCCATGTTTGCGGAGTCGGAGTCGGAATTAAAGTCCTCACAGAAGATTTTTCAGAAAAGTACTTTACATACATTTTTTATCAAAACCGTTTTCTTACAAAGTTAGTTTGAAGGAAATCCGCCTTTAAGTTCAGAATCAACATTCAATTTAAATTTCCCAGTAGGAGCTCATGTTAAAATTTTTCTGAACGGTTCATCATTGAACGAAAAATGGTTCAAATCAAAAAGTGAAATATGGGAATGAGTCTCTCCGAGATCTTTCGAACAAAAAAAGTTTATTCAGTTCGGACGGTTCACTTAAAAGTTATTAGATGGATAAAGGTTGCTTGAACGGTTCAATGTTGAACCAAAAATGTTCAAATTTAAAATTTAAATACGGTAATAAAGTATCCTTGCCGATATGCTTCGAACAAAAAAAAGTTTGTTTAAATCGGACTGTTCACTCAAAAGTTATTAGGGGTGACAGCTTGTTTGAACGGTTCAATGTTGAACGAAAAATTGTTCAAATCGAAAATGTAGATACGGGAATGAAGTATCCTTGAAAAGATCTTTCGAACAAAAAAAAGTTTGGTCAAATCGGACTGTTAACTAAAAAGTTAATATCGCGGTACAAGTTGTTTGAGCGGCTCAAAGTTGAACCGAAAATTGTTCAAATCGAAAAATCAAATATGGGAATAAGTTGTACTCGCCGAGATCTTTCCAACAAAAAAAACTTCGTTGAAATCGGAATGTTCATTCAAAAGTTATTAGGGGGGACAGACAGACCGACAGACCGACCGACACAGAAATTCCCATCTCAATACCTTCCTTTCAAATTTTTAATTTTTCGATATTTATTTCTTTTTCTTCTTCTTTTTTTTTTTTTTTTTTTTTTGTTTCTTTTTGACTTTGTTTTGGACTTGGCGATATTTTTTGAACTTGGAGATATTTTTTGGACTTGGCGATATTTGTTAGATGCATTAAGCCACTTTTAATACTTTTTTCATCTCTTTTATTTTTAACGAGAAAGTAGGCTAAAAAACATGCTTGAAAATCTATGAAATATATTGCTTTCAACTTAAAAACAAATCCTTTTGGTAGTAAAATAAAAGTTCATTCACTTCTTAGATATTATTTGAACGAAATTGTGCCGTCGTTGTTCGAACCCTCTATAATCAAATTGTGATCTTCAATTTCTATTCTTTAAAACCAACTAATAGTTATGAATGTAAAGTAGTAAACATTAGAAAGTGGATCTGTTTGATGCAAGAAGCTTAAAAGAAGCCTAATATAAATAATGGATTAGATTTTCCTATTCTGATGCAGAGTTACTGCTATTTATTACTTTACTCCTGCTGTTCTATACATTTATTTTTTATTAATTTACTATCGTCTGAACAATATTTTGTTTTAATAAACTTAATTGAATAATCTTTTGAAATATTTACTGTGTTTTTTTTTTTTTTGGAATGGCAATGCCAAAAGAAATTAGAGGGTTTAGATTTTTTTCAGGAATTCTGACTTTTGTTTTTCTTCAACAAAATTTTCTTGTCTTCAGGATTTGGGACTTGGAAGCTAAAAATGTGCATAGGTTAGCTTCGGTGGCATGTCTGAACCTGTATAAAATTTAGTCCAAATCGGAGACGGTATGGTGGAGATGACGAGGTCCCTTGACATAGAATGACTCTATGATGCTTAGCTTTTGACGCAACTTTGCTACCTATTTCCTACAAGCCAATTTCCAAGAGCGATTCATCTCAAATATTAGCGAACCGTTCTTACCTACTATAGTGGGCGTACGCAGAAAAATTTTGCGCCTTTATACTATGATGTAGGTTTGGAGCCCATGTGCCATTTCTCTGTTCGCTCTTAAGCGTTAAATGTTTTATTTAAATACTAAACCGGCGTTCCCGGTATAGCATTATTTTTAACTTATGCTGAAATGCTGAAATGAAATAGGTGAGCCTTAAATTGATAATTCATTGTTCATCGTCATCTTTGTTGGAAAAGACTCATATTTAAATGTGTTAAATTTTAGTAATTTGTATGCTTAAAGGCTGATCTCTATTACTCTATCTATTCAATATTGAAAGAAAATGGCCATTTTGCGACAAAAAATTTGAACTTTGAGCTTTTTGGACCTTTTTAAAATTTCAAAACTCACCTATGTGAATTCTAGTGCATCAAGGAACCTCTGTGCCAAAATTGATGAAAATCCGATGAAAACTGGATTTGTATGAGTAACAAAAATACATGTATACAAACATACATCCATTTTTATAGATATAGATTTTTGTATAAATCTTCAAAAACGAACTGTTCTGAAAATGGGTCTCACTTTCTCCAACTAACTCTAATTTGACTTTTTTTTTTTTTTTTTCTAAGCGAAAAAGAAGAAATTTGTTTATTTTAAAATTCCAAAGAAATTTAAACGGAAGAAACATACCGGATTTCTAAAATTTCCAATTGAAATTTTAAACTAATATCCAAATATTACTTTTACAAAACATCTCTGACTTCTTCTAAAAATTGTATTAAAATCTGTTACTAATACTCCCGAATCAAACGTGACGGGCTTTTAAATAGGGGCAAACGGAGATTCAAAAAGTATTTCAAAATGCATTTTAATTCAGTTACTTCTAGGAAGGTTCTTTTTTCTGTAACTGATTCTAAACGAACCGGGATGAATCTTGGAAGAAAGAAACTAAAAACTTCTGGTAATTCAATCATTTCATTCAACTTCTGTGGATGCATTCTTCCTAAAAGGAAGTTTTGCTTTTTTCCCTCTTTTTCTCATATTTCACTTCAGTAAAAATCTTACGATTGGTTTATTCTCGGAAATATTATTTGATGTTGTGCCGGAAGAATTTTTTTTTTCGTTATAAGCATGCTATATTAAATAAGCCAATATAATAAATGATTTTTGGTTTAAATACCTTGAAGTAGTATCATTTTTCTGCTGTAGGCTCGCTGATTTTTACGTTTAAGTGCTATTAGTCAAGAAGATAGAATTGCTTTTTGATTGTTGTTTTAAAAGAAAATAGTTTTAAAACTGATTTTTGTGCTTCTAATGGCTGTTGTTCCAGTTTCAAGGTTTTTTTTTTTTTTTTTTAATAGACAGCAGGTGACCAAAAATTGTAAAGTCTTTGGATCAAGGGAAACCTTTTAGACAGTAGGAAAAAATATTTCTCACAGTTAATAAGAAAATTTAGCGTAACATGGCTTCTATAAGATTTATATTTTTAAAAAACTAGTCGGAAAGACATTTTGTTAGTCGCCTTTGTGACCTGGCACTCATGTTTTGTAGGATTCCGCATGTAATATTTAATACCATATGACTAAAGAGCTACAACAGCTGTGTAGTTGATCTGTATACACTCTAATTTCAAAATTGAATATCTCGAAAACAAATGACAATTTTGGAAGGAATCAAATGGTGCGTTTGTTGTGAAAGCCATAAAAATTCATTTGCAAAATTTTGAAAAATTAGTTGCAAAAGTTGTCAACAGGTGGCGTTGCACGCTGTAATTGCAATACGAGTACCTTTAAATAGTGTTTTGAGGGCTGAAGCGATCATTTCCAGCGGTGAAACGTGAAAGGAGGTTTAACCAAACTATAGTTTTGAACAAGTGTCTTATGCGCTTTCATTTAACAGGTTAGGCCACAGTCCTACGGCAAAAAGGAGAAGCTCCAAAGAGCTTATTGGTAAAACGTTGGACTGTGGCCGAACCTGTGAAAATAAAGCGCATGAGGCACTTGTAGTTCAAAAGTATAGTTTGATAAACCTCCTTTCACGTTTCAATGCTAGAACCCTCCAGCCCTCACAACACTATTTTTGGTACTCGTAGTGCAATTACAGCGTCCAGCGCTACCTGTTGGCAACCTTTGTAACTAATTTTCACACGGTTTTTTAGACTTTCACAGTGAACATACCTTTTGTTTCATTCCAAAATCGCTATTTGTTTTCAAGATATTCAAATTTGAAATTAGGGAATTCTTTGCGGACACACTAATTACATGGCCACCGACAACGCAAAGTAAATTTTACGTTAAATTCCGTGTTACATTTTATTTTAACTATCTTAGTTTTTTTCACCATAATTATCTAAAATTCTTAGCTTTAAGTTTTAGCCTTTCTCCCTCCGCGCAAACCCTTTGCTCTAATCCTTCTTCTCGTTTTTTAAAATTTTCTGGAACTCAGTAATTTAATGAGTATTTCTTGACAATGCATGAACGCACTTGCTAAAGTTCCTACCTTTTAAAGCTGTTTAAATTGTTCAATAGAAACAAATGCATACATTATGTTTCATTAGTTTGCGGATTACTCCCCAGCTTAGTTTGCTTGAACGCTTTAGTTAATTGAAATAAATTATACCACATTAAGATTCTAGGTTTGAGCTCGCCCCGGTGAGTTACTTTAAAGGAAGAATTTTAAATGGTACAAGGCGGCATTAGAGAAATTATTTTCATTTCTCTCCATGAAATGATTGAATAAAATTATGTATATATATCGCAGCCGTTTGTCCTAGATGCATAATTCCAGATACAAAAATGTTGTCAAAATGAGATGCACAGTTATAATATTGAGTTTGTAGGGAAAGAACAAATTTAATGAAAAATCTCACTTTTATAATCCTACTAGGCGCATACAGTAATATTTAGGGTATAAAATGTATTAGTTTTAAAACGTTTACTTATGTTATAAGAAAATTAAAAATTCTTAAAAGGTATAGTAAAATTATTTTTATCCCTTTGGAAGCCTCCCCCTCCGTTTACTGCTACTGCAACAAAATGAGCAGACCTAGAATGTACACGAAGGCGATTCTGATTTCAAGAAAAGAAGACATTGCTCCCGATTGACTCCGTGAAATTTGAACAATTATTACTCTGTTAACTCCAGGAACACGAGAAATCTTAACTTGATTTTCAGCTCTTTTCTTCATCGAATGTTTTTCAGCTAAGCGAAATAGCTGGTAGCTGGATCTTAAGGTATTCCTGCAAATTGGTGCTTCACTTAAACTGAGGATCGTTTGTGATGCAAGAGACATTTGCTTCCAAGAAAAGAATATTCTGACTCCATTTTA